>CM025791.1:72033712-72049705 GCA_014635995.1 Sarcophaga peregrina | reverse complement strand
CTAAATATCTAATTGGGTGTTACCGGGAAATTTTATTACAATTAATCTACTCCATGATCCGTGAGTAGTGGGTTTACACAACCCTCAACTCACGATGAAATCGGACAGTTCCTATCAAAATTCTTTTCTTTTCTGCTTTTATTTTTCTTTACTTAGTCTAAACTTCGTAAAACAAGAGTAATTTTTTATTGATTCGTTTGGGAATCTCTGTTGCTATTATTGATAGAATTTTAATAGTTTTTGTTGTGTCAACCAATACAATAACTTTTTGTTTTGTTGTGATTTTTTTATTGAAATATTGGAATTCATATTTAATTTGATTTAATTTATCGCTAAATTAACGAAATATTTCTTACTTATATGCCATGCCATGCCATGTCATGCCAATCATTTATTTCCAATGCAACACATTATGTCTGTTCTGAATAGAATATTTTTATGTTGTTTGCTTGGAAATAGGCCCGCGCCCGACCCTCTTCCTTATTGTATTATTTTCTAATCATTAGTAATAATTTTGATTTATTTGATTGGTTGTTGGTTAACCAAATAACAAAATATGCCAACAAATAAATAAATTTAATACAATATTGTGGTGGCATATCTACAGTGGCGAGCACAAATGAGTACATGTTTGTACTTTGAGCAATTTTAATTGCATGAAAGTAAAAGTTATAAAGCAATTCAAAAAGTTTAACAAAATAATATAAAATTCAAAACTAAAATTATCAAATTCTAGGAAAAAAAAAACAATCAAGATGAAAATAACTCGGATGTACTCAATTTTGCACCATTTTGGGGAATATGAGTATTTATAATATTTAAACCAAAGACCCTTGTTATATAAAACTTCATCCGCGCGACTTGGCATGCTCTCCACCAAATGCTCTATAATTTCTTTAGAAATATTTGTCCATTCCTGATGAATTCGTTGTCAAAGCTCATCAAAACTGGTTGGGGCTGATCGGTATTGCCTCTTCACGATTGACCACAAATTCTGAATTGGATTGAGGTCGGGACTTTGTGCTGGCCACTGCACTAATTGAAAATTTTGCTCACTAAGCCAATCTTTAAAGATTTTGGAGAAGTGTTTGGGGTCACTATCCTGATGGAAAACTACTTCTTGCGCTGGATAAGGGATCTTATCTACAAAATCGGGAAGATGTGATTGCAAAATTCTCAAATACTCTTCTTTTTTCATAATATTATTGATTCTTTGCAGTGGTTCGAGGCAACATGGTTGCAAAGCAACCCCATTCCATGACGTATCCTCTACCGTGTTTCAGTATTTCCTTAAAATGCTGTCTTTGAATTCTTTCCGCATGACGGCGCCAACAATATTGCTTACCATGAGACTGAAAGCGGTTGAATTGTGATTCATCTAGCCAGCTCATATGTGTCCAGGCATCCATTGTCAAATTTCTGTTTTCTCTGGGAAACTTTAATCGTTGAGGAGTTTTGGACCGGACCGTATCAGTCTATGCTGGTTTCCAGGTCACAGCAGAATACTGGGCAATGAGACGGCGGATGCCTTCGCTAGGTTAGGTTCGCTTTCAGGTGGCGATTTGACAGTTGGTCCTGACCCCCCAGTCTGCCACCTCTATGGCCTCATCGATGGATGGGTCAGGAGGGAAGAGCAGAGACGTTGGGGGAACGGATCGGGTTGTTCTGTTTCTAGGCGTCTATGGCCTGCTGTGGACAGCAAGAGGACAGAGTGGCAGCTTAAGGTTGGTTGTCGGTTTTATCACGGGGCACTGCGAGATTAGGTCGCTGACGGGGATCTGGAACAGATCCCGGCCGAACTATTGCAGGGTATGTTGCGATGAGGAGGAGTTGAAGACTGTCGAACATCTCCTCTGCAACTGCCCAGCCCTTGGTAGGTTGAGGTTGAGGACCCTTGGCAGGGTCTTCTTTGAGAACTTGAGTTCTGTGTCGAGAGCCGACATCAAGGCTCTCCACAGATTCATTAGCAGCTTGGGCTGGTTGAAAGGTGCTAGGGCTTCATAAGTGTAGTCGGACTCTCAACCTCTATTATTTTGTGTCTGTTTCTTTTCATTCCTCCGTTTCCCATTCTCCCTCCCCTTCCCTACTTTCCTATATCCTTCATTTCCTTCCTCCCCTAGTGACAATGTACAATGGGTCAATTTCGACCTCCGGGTATTGTGCTTGTCTTGACCGACAGGTGCACATCCTCTAACCTAACCTAACCTAACCTAACTTTAATCGCACTTTTACATTTTCAACCGAAATTGCAGGCTTTTTTTTTACTGCTGGGGTATAGTCAATACCTTTAAGACCTCTACTTGCCCTCCATCGACTAAAGATTTTCCCGATTACCAAAGCAGCATCTTTCGGTTATAAAAAATGTGTCCCTTTTCATTATTGTTACCATTAGACAAGCATCTACATTAGTTAGTGGTTTTCTATGAACTCTGACATGAGGCTTGGGAACAACAGAACAACGTTTTTGGACTCTGATGACTACTGACTGACTAACTTCAAGTTTTTTAGAAGTTTTCCTGGTAGAATAGCCATTTGCAGTCAAAGTTACAATTCTATTTTCAGTGGATTTCAAGAGTTTCTTCATTTTCTTAATAGAAATTGATTTTTGCCCTCTAAGTTGCAAAAAATATTCGCTCAATGAGATTAAGTCATTAATATTTAACGAATATTTTCTTAAAAAAGTCGAAATAGTGCAAAAATATGGCAAAACAACGTTTGGTTTTGATTTCGTTTTGGCAAACATATCATAAAAAGCAGATGTGCAAAATTGAGTACATGCGAGATGTCTTTGATTTTTATTTTGTTCATAAAGCTTGAAGCTTTCCATTTTAATTTTTATTTTATTTTGTTAATCACTAAATACGAAATAAATTGCAGAAAAAACTTTTCAAGTTTTCTTTATTAATTTTCGTTTATTCAATAAAAAGCGTCCAAAGTATAAACTTGCACTCACTTGTGCCCCCCATTGTACATACGTATTTATTTATTATTTTAATTTCTTTCTTTTTTTTGTTCATGGTCACACAGTGTCAACCATAAGTTGGAGGTGGGTGTTTACACACAATAAACGAATATTAGACACATTGTCTGTTAATTTGTCTACAAATAAATTCCCATTAAATGTCATTCCGTTTCAAATCATTATTTGCAATTATTTAATGAGCGTGTCTGGTTTTTTTTTCTGTGTGAACATTTCAAATATTATTGTGATACAATTTCGAATTTCTTTTTTTTTTTTTTAATTACAAAACCAATGTACGACATTCATTAATTATTAAAATGAAACTTAATACATAGTACAGGTGTACATACATACATATGTACATACATATATTGGAATTGTATTACTTTCATTTGACAATTAACATACACTGCAAAATGTCGACTGAATTGATTTGGGAAAAGTAATTTGAACAACATTAAGGCAATGGGAAGGCAGAGTGATATCCTGATTAACTGTAAAGCAGATGAACTGGCTAGGCAAAGCATAACCATGGAACTCTCCGATGCATAAGCGACTTTGGTAAGGTCTATCACAATCTGTAAGCCCATAATTGTCAATGGACAACTTCGAACATTGGTAGAATGGCGCGACAAATCTGGCCATAGCTGGATAAAGGGCATCTTATCTGTGAGTCTGATTATACTAAGTTTGCTTACTAAGTTTGTTGGTACTAATGCAAGTCAGATGAGTAGAATCGAATCATACTCATAATTTCTGATACTCTGATACGTATTCATACTTAAATGGTCCGCCAAATAAATTTTTTTTTTTTTAAAATGCTTTAAAAGAATTCTACTGAATATTTTCTCAAATTTAATTTTTTATTTGAAAGTACAATACTTCCGGCTAATAATGGAAAATAATTTTATTCAAATGGCTGCTTTTGTGGTCATGCATAGCTGCCAGATAAATGAAGCATCAAATCGTCAAATATTTGAGAAAAAAAATCGTCAAAATCGTCAAAGTCGTTCATTGAAATAGTAAAAAAATCGTCAGAAAAAATAAAAAGATAACCATTTATAACTGACCGAGAATGTAATACAACTCTGATGTCTTGGTCAGTGTCTCAACATCTATTTTGAGACTTCTCGACAGTATACAGGAGAGGTCGTACTAGCTCATTAATGATGTTAGTCTATCCAACTCCACTGATTTATTGGAGCAACATATAAGCGTATGAACACTAAAATACTCACTAGAAGATTTCGTCTTTGCTCTGCTTGCTACTCTATCTCGAGTCATTTTTCTAAAGTTATGAATCTGAATGAGTATGAGCTTATGAATCAAACATATTTCGAATAGTATGAGTTTGATGTCAACATTGTACGCATGCTCATTGCAACCTGTACTTTTAAATCAACGTTGTAGTGAGTATGAATGTTTCAGAGTACATAGTTAAATTTCAATACTATTGATCTATTTTCAAAATTTCAAGAGTGCTAATGAGTAGGGAAAAAACTATTCATTGCTGATCTCTAATGCGGTAGTGCGTTAATTGATTAGACCTTAGGTCACAGTTCAAATCCCAGATCAGATATCAAAACGAAATATAAAAGGAATCTTATTTACTTTACTTAATTGGCCATAACAACCCGATTAACGGATTTCGGCCTGCCGCAACACATCCTTCCAGGCGCCTCTGCTTCTTGCGCGCCTACGCCAATTGGTCACACCAATCGATGACAGGGCTTCCTCGATTTGGTCTTTCCAACGGATACAAGGTCGTCTTCTTCGCCGACTTCCGCAGATCCCCGCATCAAACACTCGTCTCGCCGGAGCATCCTCCTCCATTCGAACGACATGGCCGAGCCAGCGCAGCCCGCTGGATATTAATACGCTGTACAACGTCCATGTCGTTGAGGAGCTCATACAGCTCACTGTTGAATCGGATGCGAAAATCATCGCCAACTCGCACTGGACCGAAGATCTTACGTAGGACTTTTCTCTCGAATACTCTCAAGGCAGCTGCATCAGTTCTTAATAGGGTCCATGCTTCTGCGCCATAAAGAAGCACGGGTAGGATGAGCGTCTTGTAGAGTATTAGTTTCGTCTTGCGAGAGAGGTCTCTGCTACTCAATTGCCTATTGAGACCATAATAGCACCTGTTGGCAAGAGTAATCCTGCGCTTCATCTCCAGACTGACATCATTTCGGTGGTAACGGCGGAGCCAAGGTAAATGAATTCCTTGACTGTATCAAAAGTATAGTTATCGGCCGTAATTTGTGAATCAATACGCCGCACGGCTCTACTTGTCGTTTTGCCCTCATTTACTGCCAAACCCATCTTCTTAGACTCCCGTTCAATAGCACTAAAGGCAGCAGTGACATCCCGTTTGGTACGCCCTATGATGTCGATGTCGTCAGCGTACGCAAGCAACTGGACACTTTTTTGAAAAATAGTGCCATTACGATGCACTCCCGCCTTTCGCAGAACACTCTCCATGACGAAGTTGAAGAGGTCGCATGATAAGGGATCGCCTTGTCTGAAACCTCGCACGGTATCAAAAGGTTCGGAGAGGTCCATTCCTACCTTGACGGAGCTGCAGGAATTGCTCAACGTCATTCTGCATAGCCTTATCAGCTTAGCAGGTATACCGAGCTCAGACATTGCGGCAAAAACACGATCCCTTATGGGGCTATCGAAAGCAGCCTTATAATCGACAAAAAGATGGTGTGTGTCGACTTGATTTTCGTGGGTCTTTTCCAGGATTTGGCGTAGTGTGAAGATCTGGTCGATGGTGGACTTGCCAGGTCTGAAGCCACACTGATAAGGTCCAATCAGTGTTTTGACTAGTGGCTTCAGTCGTTCACACAATACGCCTGTAAGAACCTTATATGCGATAGGGAGAAGGCTTATACCCCTGTAGTTGGCGCATATCGTAGGGTCTCCCTTTTTCAGGACGGGACAGAGGACACTGAGGTTCCAATCGTTGGGCATACTTTCCTCTAGCCATATTTTGTAGATGAGCTGGTGCATGCGCCCTACCAACTCATTACATCCGGTCTTAAACAATTCAGCGGGGAGGCCATCAGGACCTGCCGCTTTGTTGTTTTTAAGTCGCATAATCGCGACTTTAACCTCTTCATGGCTAGGCGGCGGAATCTCCACGCCGTCATCATCGATCGGGTTCGGAACATCATCTCTAAAGGCGGTATTGATGTCGTCATCGCCTTGCAGCAGAGTAGAGAAGTGTTTCCTCCCACAACCTCAGCACCCCTTGCGGATCTGTAACCAGGTTTCCATTCTCATCCTTGCAGGAAGACGCTCCGGGCTTATACCCCTCGGTCAGACGCTTAACCTTTTGATAGAATTTTCGAGCGTCATTCCTACATCTGTACATCTCGACTTCCTCACGCTCACGCCTTTCCTGCTCCCTCTTCTTGCGTCTGAAAAGGCGTGTCTCATCCCTTCTCCTCTCTCTAATATAAAAGGAATCGCCGTAGTTTAATAGGTAGTGTGTTGGCTTATTAGACGTAAGGACAAATTGGGGTTTGAATTTGGGATCCGAAATTAAAACGAAAATATGAAAAAATATTTCTAAGGCCACTTCATCTCAGCAGATTTCTGGCAAAAACCCTGATAGTAAATATAATTGCCATAATAAAGCTTCCCAAAAATCTGTTGTTCGGAACCGGCTTTAAACTGTAGGTCCCGCCACTCATGAATAAAATTAACACACACACACAACATGAATGGTGTGAGAAGCTAGGCCGTAATCTAGACTGAAGGCCTGTAATGCCCTATTATGTATGTATGTATACTTTGTTTACATTCATTCTTGTAGTATTTGTTGTTGTAGTTTTGTTTAACTGTTTACCATTTTTAATGTTAATAATGTAAAAGTAGAACACCAGTATCCAATTCTAGAACTATAAAACAATTTTAACAAAATACACAAATAACAATAATAACACGAACATTTACTTTCAAGAATATTCATCAGATTGTTTAACATGCCATATAATAGTTAAAGTAAAGCAAGCGACTGAGTGAATGAAGTTTAGTCAACCTTATGTGAAGACCTAGTGCCTTTTAAGAGAGTAATCGTGGGTTGAAGATCTCCGTTACAAAGATGTCTCTAATAATTGCCTAGTAATTGTTATTGTTGTAATGATGTTGTTTACATCAAGTTGTGTACAGTGGCACACAGAATTGTGAGAATAATAAAGAATTTTAATTAATACTAAACACAAATTTTGGGAACAAATTTCAAACGTTTAAAAAAAAATTCGTATATTTGGGTCATTTCTTCCTTAACATTGGTTTATTAATTTTAACATTAGATTTATTAAAATGTACGGTTTTTGGCTTTGCTAGTTTAATTCGCATTTAGCTTTAAAAGACTGTTTAATCTGCCATATAAAAGGCAAAGCAAAGCAGACGACTTAGGTAGTGAAATTGCATTAAATTTTATGTGAAGACATAGTGCGTTTGAAAATCATGGGTTGAAGATCTCCGTTACAAAGTCTAGTAATTGTCATTGTTTACTCAAAAAGTGTAAAACAGAGCAATAACAACAAAGCAATTGTTATTGTTTACATCAAATTGTAAACAGTGGCATACAGAATTCTGCGACAAATAAAAGAATTAATGCTAAACACAAATTTATTTGGATTTTGTTTGTAAACTACATGCACATATATTAACGCTTAAAAAAATTCGTTTTTTGAGTGATAGCGTATTTTGGGCTGTGTTAAAATGTTTGGTTTTTGTCTTTGCTAGTTTAATTCGCATTTAGCTTTAAAAGACTGTTTAATCTCCCATATAAAAGGCAAGGCAAATCAGTTGAATGAGTTAGTGAAGTTCAGTCAGTCTTGTGTGAAGACGCGGTGCGTTTGAAGCGAGTAATTGTGGTTTGAAGATCTCCGTTACAAAGATCTGTCGAATAATTGTCTAGTAATTGTTATTGTTTATGGAAAAACTATAAACAGAGGAATAACAATAGAAAAAGGGCAATTGTTGTTGTTTACATCAAGTTGTAAACAGTGGCACACAGAATTGTGCGACAAATAAAGGCTTTTAATTAAAACTAAATAGAAATTTATTTTTATTTTATTTTAAATGTTTTAAAATGTGTAAAAATGTAACAATACGAAATAAATAAATGAATGAATTAAAAAGAAAACTACAAAAATTCTTAAAAGTTGAAATTTATTTTGGATTTCTTTTATGGAGAATAAATTTTCATTCATTTTATTTTATTTTTTATTGGAGATTTATTTGTGTTTTGTGTAAACATATTTTCAAGTAAATAGAAACTTTATTATTAAAAAGTCTTAAAATTTCTTCTGTACTCACTCGTAGGCAAAAAACTATGTACGAGTATATAAATATTGGTTAAGAAGTTTTATGATAAGAAAACAAACCAAACCAAATATGAAATGATATATTTGACTATTTTGTTTAGTTGTCATAATCATATTAAAAAATATTGACTCAATAAACAATTCATTTCTCTCTCTCTCTCTCTCTCTCTTTCTGTTCCTAACATTATAATGTACTGAGAAGGACTACAACTAGAGTTGAGTTGTGATAAGAAAAATCCTTTTCTGCCAGCTTAAGATGTTTGAATTTATAAATAAAGCTGTCAATTTTAAATGTGTGGCATCAAAATAAAAAAAGTATCTCAGTATCTTGGTATTCTGGTATTTTTTTTGCCTGTTTATCTAGATGTCTACTCAGACAATTTAGTCTTGCTTACCATCTATAAACATATTTATTTACTAACTTGTTTAGTTTCCTTTTCTTTTTTTCTTCTTTTTCTCCTTCTTCTATTATTTGTGAATTTGAAATTTAAAACTTTCAACTGACATTGACTGAAAGCCAAACTGCCTGCCTGGCTGCCTCTACTCCTTCCCTAACTACCTCTTAAGCTGCTTGTAAACAGTTACTGGTAAAGTGAAGTGAATTGAAGTGGAAAAAAAAGAAGAGATTTCCACTAGCATAAGAAATTGATGACAATGATGGATTTGTTATATGAAGTGTTTATACACACCCTACGCTTGTAAACAAGACAAGTTCTAGAGAGTAAAATACATGTAATGGGTGAGTTTTTAAGAGCTCTAGGAAAATTTGCATGAAATCTTTATTTGAATCGATAGTAGGGTCTATATAATTTAATGTTTGAAGATTATTTCATGCAAATGTTGATCGCGACTGTGTTTAAATGGTCCATCCGCCACTTAGGCCAATTTTGGCATACTCTTTCCCACATTTCGGCCAGCATCTCACGAATAAATGCGTCAATATTGTTGTCCAATGCATCAATAGAGTTGAAGCTCCACAACAAATAGTCTAAAGGCGTTATATCTGACGATCTAGGCGGCCAATTGACCGGTGCCGAACGTGAAATAAAATGTTCAACAAACTCGCCTCCCAATAAGTTCATTGTTACGCATGATGTGGTGTGTCATGTGGCACCGTCTTGGTGAAACCTCATGTCGTACAAGTCAAGCTCTTGCATTTTGGGCAAAAAAAAAAGTCGGAAATCATCTCACGGTAGCGCTCATCATTCACAATTACGTTACGATTCGCAGCATCTTTGAAGAAGTACGGTCCAGTGATGCCACCTGCCCATAAACCGCACCAAACTGGGACTTTTTCTGGATAAATTGGTAGCTTTTGCAATGCTTTTGGCTGATCTCTTCTCCAAGATCAACCATTTTGCTTATTTACATATCCATTGAGCCAAAAATTAAGCTTCGTCGCTGAACACAATTTTTCGATTAAGAAGTGGATCTCCGGCCAACTTTCCAAGAACCCATTCACCAAAAATTCTGCGTTACGGTAGGTCGTTCGACTTCAGTTCTTGTACCAGCTGTATTTTGAAAGGCTTCACCCAAAATCCTTCCGCAAAATTTTCGACTTTCTTAAGTCACTCCACAATTCTGGAGATTGACCCGGTGGTCCCTGGGAACATGAACTTTTTCCCTGCTGAACATTGTCTTCATAGATGTTTCCACTCTCTGATTCCGAGTAGGGATGACTGGAATCCTGATACGGATGTCCTGGATGTCCTGGATATATATACTGACGGCTTTAAACTCGAGGTTGGGGTTGGAAGTGGTGTATATTCTAGGAAACTGGACCTGAATATTTCTCTCCGTCTGCCAGACTACTGCAGTGTGTTTCAGGCGGAGGTGATGGCAATTTACGGGGCTGCTCAATGAATCCTCGTTAACGATACTCCTTTCAGTCGCGTCTCGATCTTTTCGGACAGTCAGGCTGTTATAAGATCTCTGTTAGGTTTCGTGATCAACTCTAGGATCGTTAGGGAATGTCGCCGCTGTCTCGACCTAGTCTCGGGGCGCTTCACCGGTGTCTCTCTGGTGTGGGTCCCCGAGCACGCTGATATTCCGGGGAACTGTAGGGCCGACGAGCTCACCAGAGCTGGTGCGCTTCTTCCGGAATTCTCTTCTGTTGAGTTGGGTATGCCACTTGCCTCGGTCAAGTTGACCATTGCGCGGAGGTTCCTTCGGGACGCCAACCTATCCTGGGTCAATGAGGAGTCCTGCTCCACCGCTAGTCTTTCCTGGCCCAGGATGAATGGAAGGCGTACCAACCGATTACTTGATCTCGGTCGTGATGTCATCTCGACTGTAGTGGCCGTGCTTACGGGTCATTGCATCATGGGTAGGCACGCCGAGAGAATGAGGCTCCCTTTTAACGACTTCTGCGTGGATGTAGGTTCACTGAGGAGGAGGAAAGCGTTATTCACTTTCTTTGCCAGCGCCCGTCTCTTGCTAGGTTTAGATATAGGTTATTTGGCTCCCCATTCCTTGTTAGCTTAACGGAGCTATCATCTATTGATATCAAGGATATAGCTTCGTGAACCAAATTTTCTGGCTGGTTTTCCAGTACGGGGTAGTCGTGCTTTTGTTGTGCAGCCCTTGCGCTGATCAACTTCTTCCTTTCCCTGATTTGGCGGAACTTGGTTAGTACAGGGACTGGGTTGCACCCATGACATCACAACGCGCCGCCATGCGTGCTCAAGTGAGCTTTGTGATATCAGAGCTACTACTACGATCTAACCTAACCTAAGTAACAGAGGCCCAATTGCTGTGAAAGGCGACGAATCGATTATTGATGGTCGTTGTTAATACTGGCCGATACAGCTGCGATATTTTCTTCAGTGCGCTTTGTTGGTGGTTTAATGTCCAACAATGTAAATTTGATGAGAAATTTAGTCACAATAGCCCGAATAGCCGCTTCAGTGGGTCGATTAAACTGACCATAAAATGGAAGAAGCGCTCGATGAATACGCATTTTGATAATAAAATTCAATAATTTGCAAGCGTTCGTTCGTTTGTAAGACGATTCTTGGTTAAATTATAGACCAAACTGAAGATATTTGACAAAGGAACAAAACACGAAACGTACTCGAGCTGTTTAAATCAGTGTTGCCAAAAAGATAATAGCTAAAAAATTACCCTTTACAAGGAGTTTGAGGTTATGTTACTTGCCATAATAAAAAAAAGAAAAACAACTTTATTTTCCTTCTTTTATTAAATGAAAAATAAAGGATGTAAAGAAAATCCATTTAATTTATTAAACACCATCATAATAATAATTTATAGCATATTTTTAGGCTTGTATATAAACACTTAAACACTCACATACTTTCAGGCTGTTAAGGAAACCGCAAAATAAAAAAAAACCATTAAAATGAAGCAAGAATTCACAACTGATACTTACCATTAAGACTTAACGTATCGTATTGCTCTGTTTGTAATGGTTCTCTATAGATAATCGGATCACTGCCACTGAAATCAGCCACTGTGCCCGAATACAATTCATTATCTGCAAAATATAACAACAATAACAATAACAAAAATTAGTAAGGAAGAGTATAGAAGAGAGAGAATTATAGAATATTTTCTATCAGAAATGCTGGTTATTTAAGTGTAAAGATAACAGAAGAAATAAAATAAAGAAGGAAACCCCAACCAAAAAAAAAAAAATTGAAATTTTGGTTTCCAACAATATGATATTAAATGCGCATCCCGTACCAAAAAAAAAACAAGAAAAAAAGGAAACAAATAGACTAACAAACAACCGAAAATCCAGTAAAAAAAATAAATTTTTTGTTATCCTTTCGATAAAGTATAGAAAAGTATAATTGAAATGGAAAAAGTCGAAAAAAAAGGATGAAGAACTCAGACGAAGCATTTCGAGGGATAAAAACCTTGAATTATAAACGAATTTGTTTTGTTGTTGGCATTGGCATTGGTATTGGCGTTGGGAAAACAACATGAACGTGTCTAACAAGACTTAAATAAATAAATTTCGATTCATCGTAAATCGTAAATATTGAAAGAGGATTATAATTTTTGTTTTCTTTTCTTTCATCTAGCAAAACATACATAAAGATACACATTTTCTTTATTCCCATAAATATTAAGAAAAAAAAAAAATCGGGTTAAAAACCGGGTAAAAACCGGGGTGTTTAAAGTATATTAACATAGAAATAAAAGTTTTGCAATTAATTAAGTTGCCAATGAAAAGAAATGTGAAGGAAGATAAATCATATATATTATTTCTAAAGTACTTTTATTTGTCGGTTGCAAATATCTCCCATACCATCGCATCAAATTTAATGAATGATATCTCATTTAAAGCTTATATCGAACACTAATTACAAAAAAAAAAAGAAAAACTTGAAGTTTTCTTTATTAATTTTAGTTTTATTGAATAAAAAGCATCCAAAGTATAAACATGCACTCATTTGTGCCCCCCATTGTACATACATATTTATTTATTATTTTAATTTCTTTCTTTTTTGTGTTCATGGTCATACAGTGTCAACCATAAGTTGGAGGTGGGTGTTTACACACAATAAACGAATAGTAGACACATTGTCTGTTAATTTGTCTACAAATAAATTCCCATTAAATGTCATTCCGTTTCAAATCATTATTTGCAATTATTTAATGAGCGTGTCTGGTTTTTTTTCTGTGGAAACATTACAAATATTATTGTGATACAATTTCGAATTTCTTTTTTTTTTTTTAATTACAAAATCAATGTACCACATTCATTAATTATTAAAATGAAATTTAATACATAGTATAAGTGTACATACATATTACGTTCATTTGACAGTTAACACACACTGTAAAATGTTGACTGAATTGATTTGGGAAAAGTAATTTGAACAACATTAAGGCAATGGGAAGGCAGAGTGATATCCTGATTAACTGTAAAGCAGATGAACTAGCTAGGCAAAGCATAACCATGGAACTCTCCGATGCATAAGCGACTTTGGGAAGGTCTATGGCAACCTGTAAGCTCATAATTGTCAATGGGCAACTTCGAACATGGGTAGAATGGCGCGACAAATCTGGGCAAGCCCAGATCAGTAAGTCTGGTCATACTGCGCTCACTAAGTTTGCTTACTAAGTTTGTTGGTACTAATGCAAGTCAGAGATCAGCAATGAATATTTAAAAAGATGAGTAGATTCATATTGTGGTCACCGTGGTCAAGTAGGTAGTGTGTTGGCTTATTAGACGAAAGGCCCGAGTTCGTATCCCAGGTCAGACATCAAAACGAAAAATATTTCTTCGGCGACTTCCTCTCAGCAGATTTCTGGCAAAGACTCTGGGAGTAAAAATTGCCATGAAAAGCTTCTCAAAAATCTGTCGTTCGCAGTCGACTTTAAACTGTAGGTCTCACCACTCATGTATAAAATTAACGCACACAACATAAGTGGTGTGAGAAGCTAGGTCGTAATCCTGACTGAAGGGTTGTAATGGCCAATTATGTATGTATGTAAACCAGGCGACTGAGCTAATGAAGTTCAGTCAATCTTATGTGAAGACCTAGTACCTTTGAAGAGAGTAATCGTGTGGTGAAGAACTCCGTTACAAAAATGTCTCTAATAATTGTCTATTAATTGTTATTGTTTACGCAAAGGTTATAAACAATATTGTTGTTTACATCAAGTTGTGTACAGTGGCACACAGAATTGTGCGACAAATAAAGGATTTTAATGATTGCTAAACACAAAATTTACTTTAATTTTATTTGTAATCTATGTGCACAAATTTCAAACCTTTTAAAAAAAAATTTTGTATATTTAGGTCATTTCTTCCTTAACATTGCTCTATTAATTTTATCATTGGCTCAATTAAAATGTTCGGTTTTTGGCTTTGCTAGTTTAATTCGCATTTAGCTTTAAAAGACTGTTTAATCTGCCATATAAAAGGCAAAGCAAACGACTTTTTTTTTATTATATTATACCTGCACTCAGGGGATGACCCCTACTCATGCAGTGCATTGTGCAGGTTTAGGAAAGATGGAAAGAGGGAAGATGCGAACGGTAAGGAAACGAGTTGCTGCTGGTGACTATAAAATGGTCAGTGCTATACCTTTACCATTAGACAGCCTATATAGCAGTCGTCCTTAAGAGACCGCAGTTTCTCACACCACTTATGTTGTGTGTGTTAATTTTATACAGACTTAGTTAGTGAAGTTCATTCAATTTTATGTGAAGACCTAGTGCCTTTGAAGAGAGTAATCATGGGTTGAAGACCTCCGTTACAAATTCTAGTTATTGTTTACGCAAAAGGTGTAAACAGAGGAATAACAAACAAAGCAATTGTTATTGTTTACATCAAATTGTGAACAGTGGCATACAGAATAGTGCGACAAATAAAAGAATTAATACTAAACACAAATTTATTTGTATTTTGTTTGTAAACTACATGCACATTTATTAAACGTTTAAAAAAAAAAATTCGTTTTTTGGGTGATTTCGTACTTTGGGCTCCAATAAAATTTTTTGGTTTTTGTCTTTGCTAGTTAAATTCGTATTTAGCTTGAAAATACTGTTTAACCTGTCATATAAAAGGCAAGGCAAAGCAAGCGTCTTAGTTAGTGAAATTTATTCAATCTTATGTGAAGACCCAGTGACTTTGAAGAGAGTAATCGTCTTTGTTACACAGATGGTTACATTTATAGAGATTTTGAGAAATCTCATATATGTCATGAAGAACGTTCACCAGACTGTTTACTTTATCATATAAAAGGCATGGCGAAACAGGCGACTAAGTTAGTGAAGTTTAGTCAGTCTTGTGTGAAGACGCGGTGCGTTTGAAGCGAGTAATTGTTATTTGAAAATCTCTGTTACAAAAATCTGTCGAATAATTGTCTAGTTATTGTTATTGTTTATGGCAAGAGTATAAACAGAGGAATAACAATAGAAAAAGGGCAATTGTTGTTGTTTACATCAAGTTGTAAACAGTGGCACACAGAATTGTGCGACAAATAAAGGCTTTTAATTAAAACTAAATAGAAATTTATTTTTATTTTATTTTAAATGTTTTTAAAATGGTAAAAAATAAATAAATGAATGAATTAAAAGAAAACTACAAAAATTCTTAAAAAGTTGAAATTTATTTTGGATTTCTTTTATGGAGAATAAATTTTCATTCATTTTATTTTATTTTTTTTGTTTTGTGTAAACATATTTTGAAGTAAATAGAAACTTTATTATTAAAAAGCCTTAAAATTTCTTCTGTACTCACTCGTAGGCAAAAAACTATGTACGAGTATATAAATATTGGTTAAGAAGTTTTATGATAAGAAAACAAAATAACAAAAACAAACCAATATGAAATGATATATTTGACTATTTTGTTTAGTTGTCATAATCATATTAAAAATATGACTCAATAAACAATTCATTTTCTCTCTCTCTCTCTCTCTCTCTCTTTTTCCCTCTGTTCCCTAACATTATAATGTACTGAGAAGGACTACAACTAGAGTTGAGTTGTGATAAGAAAAATTCCTTTTCTGCCAGCTTAAGATGTAGGAATTTATAAATAAAGCTGTCAATTTTAAATGTGTGGCATCAAATAAGAAAAAAGTATCTCAATATCTTGGTATTTCTGGTATCTCTTTTTGCCTGTTTATCTAGATGTCTACTCAGACAATTTAGTCTTGCTTACCATGTAATAAACATATTTATTTACTAACTTGTTTAGTTTCC
>CM025791.1:72007781-72033212 GCA_014635995.1 Sarcophaga peregrina | reverse complement strand
GATTTTTTCTGGATGCATTGGTAGCTTTTGTAATGCTTCTGGCTGATTTTCACTCCAAAATCGATAATTCTGCTTATTTATGTATCCATCACAGCCAAAAAATAATTTCATTGCTGAACACAATTTTTCGATAAAAATTGAATCTTCGGCCAACTTTCCAAGAGTCCTTTCACCAAAAATTCTGCATTGCGGTAGGTCGTTCGGCTTCAATTCTTACATACATACATAATTGGTCATTATAACCCTTCAGTCAGGATTATTGACCTAGTTTCTCACACTACTTATGTTGTGTGTGTTAATTTTATACATAAGTTGCGGGACCTAGAGTTTAAAGTCGACTCCAACGACAGATTTTGTTAGAAACTTTTCATTGCAATTTTATTTTACTCTCTGAGTTTTTGCCAGAAATCTGCTGAAAAGAAATCGCCGATAAAATACTTTTTTTGTATTTTATTTTGATGTCTGACCTTTGACTCGAACCCTGGCTTTAACGTCTAATAAGCCAGCACACTACCTCCTAGGAATGCCAATCGGGAAATCCCGAAACCCGAAATCCAGGGATTTTCGGGACTCATAAAATCCCGAATCCCGGGATTTTTAAAAAAACTTGTCCCGAGATTTTTCGGGATTTTCGGGATTGTGAATTCATATGTTTTTTGACCCTACAAAAGGTGGCTGAAAACATTCTATCTCATTTGACTTCGATAATAGCATCTCAGATGAGGAAAACCCTACTTCCATTGATAAAAAATTATTTGATGACATCGAAGAACGCAAAAGCTCTATAAAACGAATTAAAAGGTTAACTGATTTAGATACTCACTGTCCAAAGGAATAGTGTTCATCAGGAGGTATAGAGGTGACTATTTACTACCAGCATCATACAGCTACTTTGGAACTATTTTACCAACAAATGTTGATTGCGAGAAGTGTTTTTTCAACGGCAGGTATGTTGACAATAAAATTCGTTCAGCCTATCAGATCACATGTTAGATGCTTTAATCTTTTGTTGGAATCCAAATAATTTTCTTAAACTAATGCATTTGCATACGTATTTTGAATAATTTTTATTTTCGTTAATTTACGTTTTTTTTGTTACTATTTTGTCTTGCTGTTTTAATAATTGGAATACGAATGATTTTTGTTAACGAAATGTTTTTATTATTAAGAGAAAATGGCGATTTTTCCATTGATTTTTCGGGATTTTGAATCCCGAATTATCCCGAAATATCCCGGGATTTCGGAATCGGGATTTACAAGATCCCGAATCCCGGGATTTTTAAAAATCGATCCCGTTTAGCATCCTTACTACTACTAGACCCGGCAACTTTCAATTCTTGCACCAGCTATATTTGAAAAGGCTTCACACCTAAATTCTGCCGGAAAATTTTCCAAGTTTGTAGGGTAATAGAGCCCAATTGCTGCAACGGCGCGAATCGATAATGGGTGGTCATCATTAACACTGGCCGATTAGCGCGATATTTTCTTCAGTTAGGCACTCTACGTAGGCGTGTTGGTGGTTTAGTGTCCTAACAATGGAAATTTGTTGCGAAATTTGCAGTCACTGCCTTTATTACCTCTTCTTCTTTTCCAATTTCCTACCTCCTCGACTATCCTCTCTCTCTATCGCTCGTCGAAGACGAATTTATAATGGGTCAAGTCGGCCTCTAGAAATTGTACATGTCCCAAGTGACAAACACATGCACGACCTCAAACCTAACCTAATCTATCCTAGGCTTCGGCATAGAAAGAAGTTGAGATTAAAATCGAAATTTGAAAATTCTTGTTTAAAAGCTAAAATAATTTCTTCTAGTTCAAAGAATATTTCATAAAAATTTGTATACGCTGTAAAGTACGGTTCATTGAACGGCTATTTAAAATTTTTTATTATCCGATATTTTAACGATCGCTAAAAATAAATCGATAAGAATAAAAATAAATCGATAATATAATTTTATCGATAATTTGATGAATAAAATTTATGGCACATTGAAAATAGAATTTCTTGGAACAAATCTATGGGATTTGTTTAATTAAATTAATTTCGCATGAAGTTTTTTTCTTTTTTTTAATATTTTTTTAATAAATAACGTGATTAGAATGTAATACTGTCTGTGTGATGGCTATAAAAAATAATAAAGAGAGAGAGAGAGAGAGAGAGAGAAGAGAGAGCGAGCGAATGATAATGAAAAACATGACAATAATTTTGAAATAAAAAATTTTAATTTAATAACACGCAAGTGATCGATCCACAGTGGTGATGTTCATGTGGTGCTTAGTGGAATATTATTATTGTGTGGTGAGAGAGAAGACTTCATCAGAAGGTAATAAAAGTAAAAAGTCATACAAATTTTATTAAAAATCTTTCGATCATAAAAAGGCAGATGATGATGACAAAGAATCACAAAAAAACTTGTGATAAAAATATTAAATTCAATACTTTAAGACTGAATTTTACAATAATTGCAAGCCAAAGTCATAAAATTTTGATGCGACGTCTTAGAACGGCGGCCTGTCAAAATGCCACTTATGGCCGCTGGCCGTTCTTCCCTGGGAATACGGGGAATAGTGAAACGATTTTCTCTTATTTCAGCTTAAATTAATACAACAATGGCTTGTTGTTGTACTATGTCTTTGGCAGCAGCGTGATGAAAAATGAAAAAAAACGCGAAAAATAATACTAAAACTTGCCAATGAATACATTTAAAGGTTTTAACATAAATTTTAATCAGTTATCGAAATAAATTATTAATCAAAAGTCGTAAAAAAATTTCGATCATGGAGTATAAATATCTCCAGTAACTCAGAGAGTAAGAGAGAGAGAGAGACTGGTAGACAGACAGACAGTTAAACGTATCATAAATTCATTATGAATTGCTAAGGAGTAGTGAGGAGCCGTTCACCACAAAACCAATTAAATAAATAAGAAATGTACGGGAGATAGACGGACACACAGACGCACTTAATCGAATATCATTCGCAGGCAATGCAATGCATCCTGACGAAAAATTATACAAAAAAAAAAAAAAAATGGAAATAATCATAAAACACATTACAAATCCAGACGTACGTACATATTTGTGTGTTTGATAGTCTTAAAGAAATAAATGATGGCGGAGAAGAAAGCACTATTGGTTTGGCCAGTAAGTGTTGCTGAAGAAGGCGAAAATATTGTCACTGTTAAGCCGAAACAACCATCGAACAGCCATCACTTGAGTAATAAACTTTCGTTAGCTGGTATAGCCAACTAATGGCACCTCTATCATAGCATACATGTCCTACATACATACATAATTGGCCATTACAACCCTTCAGTCAGAATTACGACCTAGCTTCTCACACCACTTATGTTGTGTGCGATAATTTTATGCATGAGTGGCGGGACCTGCTGAGAGGAAGTCGCCGAAGAAATATTTTTTCGTTTTGATGTCTGACCTGGGATACGAACCCGGGCCTTTTGTATAATAAGCCAACATACTATCTACTTGACCACGGCGACCCACTAGACCACGGCATACATGTCCTAGTTGTTCCAATAAAAGATTAATCAAATCGCCAACTGAACTCGAATTGTCCTTAACAGCATCTATTTTCATTAGAGTTGAGACAGAGACCTTTGGTCGATACCCGAAAAGCTCTTATTATCTCATCTGCTTTTAAAACAAATTCTCTTCCATGCTTGTGGTGAACCTCCTTGCCTAACCCAAATGTTAGATTAGAGGACGTGCACTTGTCAGCTAAGACAAGTACAATACCCGGAGGTCGAAATTGACCCAATGTACTTCCCAATGTTTACAAGTCTATTATTATCATCGTCTTGTAAGCAGGTACTTTAATACTGCAATCATGTGATGGGATGTATTGTACTCCTCTCAAACTTTCTAAAGTATTCCCTTAATGTCTCTTCCAAACCTATTAACCTGACAAAAATCAGAATAATACTCGGTGTCACTGTTGAAAAATTCAGTACTTTAGTACTTTTTTTAGTACTTTTGCACTTCAAAAGTGCCACAGTACCCCCGCTACTCATTCAGTACTTTTTTATTATTACATATTTTACGTCTTGATCTTTATTCCGCTATTAATGCATTAGCGGCGTAATGCGAAAGGTAGAAATAGTCTTAAGTCTCGATTAGCCAAACGTCCACGGAACATACGTTCATTTTTAGAATGCGATAAACAATAAGAACGCAGTCCGAACCGTAATGTGATTTCGGTAAGCATCATCATATGCTACAAACGAAACTATATTCCATAACGTTCCGCCGACGATTGACCACACGGAACTTTTACGTTTTATTACGTTCAGAATCAGCAGTTTTTGTTTTATATTTGAGGAACACGTATAAGTCATTAATTTGTCTGTTCCGTAACTTCACGTACGTTAACAGATAGTGTACCGGCTTACTAGATGGTAGTCTTAAGCCTCGGTTAGCCAAACGTTCACGGAACATACGTTCGTTTTTAGAATACGATAAACAATGAGAACGCTGTCCGAACTGTAATTTGATTTCGAAAAGCATCATCATATGCTACAAACGATAATATATTCCATAACGTTCCGCCGACATTTGACCACACGGAACTTTTATGTTTTGTTACGTTCAAAATCAGCAGTTTTTGTTATATATTTGAGGAACACGTATAAGTCGTTAATTTTTCTGTTCCGTAACGTGCGTGTTTTAAATATAAATAAATAAATAGTCTAACAGGTAGTGAAACGGCTTAATAGATGTGAGCGCGCGGTTCATACCCCACGTCAGACATCTCCAATATAACGAAAAATGAGAAAATATTCCTTCGGCGACCTCATTCTGTCAAAAATTTCATGCGGAGTAGAATTTAATTTAATTAACGCAAACAACATAAGTGGTGTGAGAAGATAGGTTATAGTCCTGATAGAAGGGTTGTAATTAAGGATGCCAAACGGGATCGATTTTTAAAAATCCCCAATCGGGATTTACAAAATCCCGAATCCCGGGATATTTCGGGATCCAAAAATCCCGAAAAATCTAGGGAAAAATCGCCATTTTCTCTTAATAATCAAAATATTTCGTTAACAAAATCATTCGTATTCCAATTATTAAAACAGCAAGACAAAAAGTAACAAAAAAAAGCGTAAATTAACGAAAATAAAAATTATTCATACTACGTATGCAAATGTATGAGTTTTAAGAAAATTATTTGGATTCCAACAAAAAGATTAAAGCATCTAACATGTGATTGGATAGGCTTGAACGAATTTTATTTTCAACATACCCTGCCGTTAATAAACACTTCTCGCAATCAACATTTGTTGGTAAATAGTTCCAAAGTAGCTGTATGATGCTGATAAATATTCACCTCTACTACCTCCTGATGAGTCACTATTCCTTTGGACAGTTGAGTATCTAAATCAGTTACCCTTTTAATTCGTTTTATAGAGCTTTTGCGTTCTTCGATGTCATCAAATAATTTTTTATCAATGGAAGTAGGGTTTTCCTCTTCTGAGATGCTGTTATCGAAGTCAAATGAGATAGAATTTTTTTTCAGCACCTTTTGTAGGATAAAAAAACATGAATTCACAATCCCGAAAATCCCGAAAAATCTCGGGACAAGTTTTTATAAATCCCGGGATTCAGGATTTTATGAAACCGGAAAATCCCGGCATTTCGGGTTTCGGGATTTCCCGATTGGCATCCCTAGTTGTAATGTATGTATGTATGTATTTTTTTCTTTACAAAAGTACCATTTGATACGAAAAAGTACTCTTTCAGTAATAGTTCAGTACCTTTTCAGAATTTCGATTTTTCAACACTGCTCGCTGTCAACATTGACAATTCCCTGCTTCTACAATATATTCCGATGGTTAAGTTGTCATCTTTACAAAATCACGAAAGCCCCCGTACAGAATAAGGGTACTATTAGTCCCCAGTGTCATGTTACGAACTTCCAGCTATTTCTGGATAGTTTAATGCATGACTCAGATCTCCTCTTAATCTAGTTCCCTATCTCTTTTCTTTTTCACCTTCTCGAAGTTAACATTGACAATTCTCTGAATAGCACTTGACATACATACATAATTGGCCATTACAACCCTTCAGTCAGGATTACGACCTAGCTTCTCACACCACTTATGTTGTGTGCGTTAATTTAATACATAAGTGGCGGGACCTACAGTTTTTTTAAAGCTTTTCATGGCAATTTTTACTCTCAGAGTCTTTGTCAGAAATCTGCTGAGAGGAAGTCGCCGAAGAAATATTTTTCGTTTTGATGTCTGACCTGGGATACGAACCCGGGCCTTTCGTCTAATAAGCCAACACACTACCTACTAGACCACGGCGACTTCTTCACTTGAAGTGTACCAAATATGTTGTCCTCCTGCGATGCATTAATGTCCCACAGGTTTCAGTAAAATGTTCCTGTGATTCGTTTTCCATTTCATAAATCTTCATTGCTCGGGGATCAGAAAAACTCCCATTCCGAATAACTGTACCCTTACACAACAGTGCACTGTCAAAAATCTGGTAACCACTTCCAGTTATCCCTGAACTTTCAGTGAATTCAACTTACACGGTGATGTCGTGTGCTACACAACATGCCCTATGTAAACGCATTTAGACGCACAAAGAAAAACTTATTCAACTGACTCAGATCTCCTCTTATTGTAGTTCCGTAACAAAAGTTTGAATTTCCTCTCTTTATTTTGCCTTTAGTTGAGCATAGCTTTTCAAATATCCAGCCCCACAACACAGAAGGGTTCTGGTCCTATCAACGATATGAAAGCTCTTCTCCTAGCAAGTTCATCTGCTTACTCATTGCCGAGAATTCCTACATGATCTAGGGAACAAGCAGAGGGTAACCTTATTTTACCTACTTAGCTGATTCAGCTTTTTCGGATATTCCCAAACTATCGACGATTTACCCTTATAAGAACCAAGTGCTTGAATGGCGGTCTGATTAACAGAGAACATTCAATGTCCTCTTCTTTGTACCTCCTACCCAAATTGAATTGATACATCTATCGGTAGCATAGACTTTCGTTTAGAAGTTATCCGCTAGTTTTCTCATGGGCTCGGACCAAATACTCCTGTTCCATCTACATACCACAAAATTTTTCCTCTTTTAAAAGAGCTTAAAGACTACTCCCTTTACTTTTGTTACTGAGTATCACAAAATCACTTCTGCATAAAATTAACACACACAACATAAGCGGTGTGAGAAATTGAGGGCTCCTTGGGGACGATTGCTGTAGACTGTCTAATGGTGAAGGTATAGCACTGGCCATTTTATAGTCACCAGCTGCAACTCGTTTCCTTACCGTTCGCATTCTTCCCTCTCTCTTTCCACCTTTCCTAAAAAACCTATACAATGCACTGCATAAGTAGGGCTCATCCCCTGAGTGCTGGTTTTATAAAAAAAATGTATCCCTTCAACCATGGGCCATGGGAAAATTCTTACATACATAATTGGCCATTACAACCCTTCAGTCAGGATTACGACCTAGCTTCTCACACCACTTATGTTGTGTGCGTTAATTTTATACATAAGTGGCGGGGCCTACAGTTTAAAGTCGACTCCGAACGACAGATTTTTGAAAAGCTTTTCATGGCAATTTTTGCTCTCAGAGTCTTTGCCAGAAATCTGCTGAGAGGAAGTCGCCGAAGAAATATTTTTCGTTTTGATGTCTGACCTGGGATTCGAACCCGGGCCTTTTGTCTAATAACACACTACCCACTAGACCACGGCGACTTGAAAATTCTTACTCAGGGGTTTTAGGGCTCGCTGATTACAGATCTTCATTCAGATTTAAAAAATTCAAAATGGCGGATCCAATATGGCACCATATTGGATCATATCCAACTAAATGTGATTAATTTTTAAGAACCTCCGCAATGTGTTTCTTTTTGTCCCAAAAGACCGCATAACTAAAAAATCTTTTGAACTTCCCCCGAATGAGCTGGAATAGATAAGTTTTGTTAAGACGTCAATATTTGAAACTGCTTGCCTAGGATGCAATATTAACAGAATGAATAATCAGAAATCATAAAAAAATATTTCCTAGTAATGCTGCTGCTTTATTATCGCTATCACAGTTGCGCCAGTAAATGCAATGCAGCATCATTCACTCACAACTTCATCTTCATAATTGTCATGGCCAGGTAAAAAACGAACCAAAAAAAAAAAAAAGTGAAAAAATATTACAAAAATAAAAACACACGCCAGGTCTGAGCAATAAATAATTCGGTGTAAATTACCTCTCATGAAATGAAAAATGCAAATCGATTGCATTAATTTAATAACATTTTCAGCAATCAATTCGATTCACAACCAACCATATAAATGAGTGAATGAATGCGCAAACCAACCAACGAATCGTCGTCATCATCAACAGCATCATCATCAGCCATCATCCATCCAAAGGCATGCATGCATGTCTGTGGTGGTAACGAATTTTATGGTCGAAATAAATGTTTATATGCGCGGTTATATGAAAGTGTATTGCGACCAAAAAAAACGTACAAACAAACTGGGTGTGACAATAGGTGAGTTTGGCTGGAGTATTAAAAAGCAAGTTAACCGAACATTACGGATCATATTTCTGAACCATCGTCTTTTTGGATCATGTCTTGAGTAAAAATCAGTGGATTTTGTTGAGTCTCAGTATTATCTTAGTTGCATAGTTTTCATGTAGAATCATAACCATTATGCATCATTGTCCCTCAGGGGAAGATAATCTTTGGCTTTTTACACACATAGGACACGAGCATCAACAATATTCATTAAAAAGAACATAAAAATGCATTTAATTGCTTGTCAAATTTTGAATGAAGCAAGTTCTCGTCGTTTCTTTTTGAAATTTTTTTTGCATATCAATTATACACCCAAAGAAAAATGACAGTAGGATTCACGATTTTCTAATGAGATTCACTAATAGCAATGAGAAATGATCTCCATTTTTGGAAGAACATTTACCAAATTCAACATGCAGTCTTTAGAGATTTGGCCCTGTACATTTTCAATTTTCCACTACATAAACATATTATTAGGTTACACTTGAAAATATTACTAACAATTTTCCTCTGGGTTATACTCAGGCCTCTCACAATTACGCGCACATTTTTATCGTGTTCTCTTGGTGCCAACGTCTGATCATAACCATCAAGGTTTAAGATTGAAACTGTTTAGAATCGAAAGATATATCCTTGACAGCATTTGAAAACACTGCTTTATAAAACCAGTGTACAAACATCACTAGTGCCTACGTACTTAACCCACCCCTATATTCTTCAAGCACTCTGCCCCCGCAAGACTGCTGTAAGGTATTGCTTCCTGAGGGCTGGTTCGCTTTAAAGCTTCATCGCATTAAATTAAACATCGTTTTCGTACCTCCAATCTTCGGAGTTCCAGGGTCGCCGTGGTCTAGAAAGCCAGGGTTCGAATCCCCGGACAGACATCAAAATAAAAATATAAAAAGTATTTTTTCGGCAATTTCTTCTCAGCAGATTTCTGGCAAAAACTCTGAGAGTAAATAAAATTGCCATGAAAAGTTTCTCAAAAATCTGTCGTTCGGAGTCGACTTTAAAGTGTAGGTCCCGCCACTCATGTATAAAATTAACGCACACAACATACGTGGTGTGAGAAGCCAGGTCGTAATCCTGACTGAAGGGTTGTAATGGCCAATTATGTATGTATGTATGTACAAACATAGATAAGACATGAAAGCCCACCGAGCAAATCACACTAATTGTCCACTGCATTATACTAACCATGTTCTACTTCCACTGATGTTTTAAGTTTTTTAGTTCTATGGTAGAAAACTTGGCTAAGCTGCCTGAAGTCGATTGTATCGGTTCCTTACCAACTTAAACATTTACGTACGAGGTTTAAAATAGTCGTCGGAGTTTAACTTATTCACTTTATTGGCCATTGCAGTACTTTAGTGAGGGTTACAACCTAGCTTCTCACATCACTTATGTAATGCGTTTTAATTTTAAACACGTTTGGCGAAACCGACAATAAGCAACTTCGAACGACAGATTGGAGACACTTGTCATGGCAATTTTCATTTCATCTCAGAGTTCTTCTCATGCCAGTGGATTGATGAAAGAAAGTAGACGAAAAAATATTTTTTCATATTTTCTTTTGTTAAAGACGTCTAAGCTGGGTTCTGAACTCCGAACTCCTGTCTGATAGGTCGAATTTTTCTTACGGTGGACTTCATATAATGGTTTTTGCTCGTAAATAAGAATTTTTGGAAAAATGAAAAATGAATTTTCACTCTGATGTAGTCCGATTCATTTGCAAAAACTCCAGATCTATGTCTTCACTTTTAAGTCCATTACGGAAACATTAAAATATGTCATAGACACCAGAGACTGCAGACAGAGAAGGCAACATACCTCAAGATTTATATTAAGAACGTCGTAGGCTGAAGTTTATATATTTTGAAGTTAATGGAATGATGTAGATTCGGTCTGGATATGGTGTATACTGAGGGAAACAGGATGGGATGAGTCCTCGTAATCAACCAAGATATTAATTTCTTAATGAACTTCTTTGGTAAACCATTCGATATATATTTTCTTTCCGGCTTACACAGGTGGATTATAGAAACTCAGTCTCCAATAATCTCCAATCGTTCTTATCTGTCCTCACAGAGCATATGTGCTCATAGTTGATTAAATACAATTCATTACAAAGAGAATTTGTTACCGATTTCACTGCATGTAGAATGCTTAATCGTCTTTCCCCGCAACCTCAAAAATTATTTCTTAGTTCCGACATAAGCCCACAGATTGAGTGAGTAGTGGTCGAAAACAAAAAAAAAAATCTGCTGATTTTTTAGACTACAAAATACAATACAATTTTATATTATTTACACTTAATTTCTTGTTCATCTGGCAACTTCTAGAACCTTGCTATTGATTTTTTATTGTTATACTTGGTGTATTTCTACATAGTTTTGTTACTTGTGTTTAACAAATCTCAATCGTTAATTCCGAAACCGAGTATTCGAACTAACCTTTCTGCGTACACTACATCAGTGTTATTAATCTTCCAGAGAATCTATCTTTAAACTTTTTCTTCATCGTTATGTTAAGGGGTTAGTACACCCACTTAAGGTCTTTTTCCAGCTTTTTTATTTTAAATTTATTTAAGCAATTGAATCTTTTCATATGAGCTCATAGAAGTCAATTAAAAAAGAATAAATCTGTGTTGAGTTTCAAATAAAATTCTTAATTATTCACCCAATTCTGTGTCCCACTGTTCACAACATTATGAAGCAACAACAATTGCTCTACTTTGTTATTTCTCTGTTTATAAACTTTGCATAAACAATAACAATTACTAGACAATTATTTGACAGATCTTTGTCACGGAGATCTTCAAACCACGATTACTCTCTTTAAACACACCGAGCCTTCACACAAGACTGACTGAACTTTTACTAATTCAGTCGATTGCTTTGCCTTACCTTTTATATGGCAAGTAATCAGTCTGCTGAATGTTCTTGAAGGCGAACGTTCTTGACTTTATCTTCTTGCAATCTGTATAAACGTAAACATTGTGGTAAAGACCGGTTATGTTACGGGAGCTTAAAGAGGATTATTTCAAAGAATGACGACCATGATTTGAGGAAAATCAAAATGAATTCCGGTAAAATATTGTTACGAATGTGGAAATGGTGTTGTTAAAATAATAAACAAAATCTCTAAAATAACACAATGATCTTGATTATGTATAAAATGATAAACAAAAGCTCCAAAAACAAAACAATGGACTTGTTTACCTGATCAAGAATAAGAAAAAATATAGCAACAACATCAGCATAAAAAAATGTAAAAGATGTAAACAGCCAACAACAAAGTGCAGCGAACAAAGAAGTAAACAAGCAAAAACAAAGTGCGTTTAAGACACACAAACAACAATAATGAAAACAAGTTGTTTACATTTTTTGATTGTTCCCGTAGGTCGTCATCCTCTTTCGAGAGCATTCAGCCAACAACAAAGTGCAGCGAACAAAGAAGTAAACAAGCAAAAACAAAGTGCGTATAAGACATACAAACAACAATAATGAAACAAGTTGTTTACATTTTTGGATTGTTCCCGTTGGCTGCCATCCCCCTTCGAGAGCATTCATTACACTAATGACCCAACGATATAAAAAGCAAGACAAAGCAAGCAATGATGGAGTTCGAATTAAGTTAGTTGTGTGTGACGATGTCACGTTTAATTGAGTGAGAATTCAATCAGTTATGTGTGAAAACACGATATCGAGCTATAATTCAGTCAGTCTTGCGTACAGACAAGTTGGGGGTGAAGAAGCAGTTGTTAGTGTTACGCAAGCAGAAGTGTTGTGCTTACGAGAATAACGAACGAAGTGTTGTTGCTTACAAAAAAGGTTGTTAGCAGAGAAATATAAAGAACGAGCACATATTGTGAAAGTTATTGTTGTATACGTAGTATAAGTTCGAACAGTGGCACAAAAGTAGGGCAGACAATAAAGAACTGATTTAAAATTAAACACCAATTTATTTTTAGTTTTATTTACAATCCACGAACTCATATTTTTAATGTTTTTAAAGGCTTACTGGGACCATGGATATTGTGAAATGATAAAGAAATATCATAGTTCGGGTCTAACTATTCGCTTTAAGAAGATTTTCCCAAAATTTCATTCCGTATTTCACGTTTTTTCTCTTTCTTATTCGTATCATTTGAGGGACAAGAAGTTTTCTATCTTAATTCTATGTCTCTTAAGTCACTCAAACTGTGAAAAATTGATTTTCTGAAAGTTCGAAAGTATACTAAACCCTTTTCAAATATAAATACTCCCCTTTTTGGTACACCCTTTATTTTATTGAAATTGTCAACTGCCAATGCCTTTTGCCATTGGTTGATTGTTGTATTTTTTTTTATTATTATTATTATTGTATCATTTGTTGTTGTTGGTGTTGTTGTATTTCATTTGGCATCATAAAATTTATGACACTTTCAATATAAATTTCCTTAATTTTTGCATTTAAAAAATAACAAAAAAAAGTATGAGGAGTCGTAAAAATGAGATTCCATCATACCGTCTGTCTGCCATTAATGATGGGCTATATAGAGAGGACGTGTTGTTTTGTTTTTAAGAATTTAATTGTTGAAAAAAAAAACAACCAGGAAAGTAAAAAAAAATTTATTAAATTCCAATATGATGAAAGCCAATTAAAAATAAATTAATCCTTTGATCGGCATAATTTACGATTTATTTTAAATATTAAAAAAAAAAAATTAAAAAAATCCACAGAAAAAATATGAAAGCTTTAATGGAAGTTTTTAAATTGAATTTGATTTTTATGGTGACGATATTTAAAGGTTATAAACGAATTTAAGTGAAATTTAATTATTATCGGAGGGGAAATACTTTGGAATTTTATATTTCAAAATCACCTTGGATGACCTGATTAGTCCTCTTAGAAGTAATGGCTGGCAACATTCAACCCGTCTCCATAATGAGTGTCTCCATAGTCCATTTAAGGATTTTGTCCCATCCGATCTAATTAAATGTGTATGCCTATCTTACTTATGCAGATGTGTTCAACTTTATTCAGGGTCTGCTCGTCTCACGAAACCCAGGCAATCATATGAATATCTGTTCTGATATTTGAAACTACATAAGTCGCCGTGGTCTAGTGGGTAGTGTGTTGGCTTATTAGACAAAAGGCCCGGGTTCGAACAAAAAGAAAAAAACAACAAAACGAAAAAAATATTTCTTCGGCGACTTCCTCTCAGCAGATTTCTGGCAAAGACCCTGAGAGTAAAAATTGCCATGAAAGCTTCTCAAAATCTGTCATTCGGAGTCGGCTCACTCCCGTCACTCATGTATAAAATTAACGCACACAACATAAGTGGTGTGAGAAGTTAGGTCGTAATCCTGACTGAAGGTTTGTAATGGCCAATTATGTATGTAAGTCCGTGAAAAATTCAATGTTGCCATTTCTACCATATAACTTGCGATAGATCGATGTTGATATCGGCGATCGCCAAGCAGGTTATAATTTTCCCAAAAACAAGGGTGCCGTTTAGTTAGCTTTTCCTTTAGTAGTGCGAAGTGGAGTAGGGCAATGTATATACTTTTAGCCTTGAGCCGGAAATGGAAATCTTCGGCAGACACTTTTGTTTCAACACGTTTTAACATCGCAGGTGCCTACGTACTAAATCCTACTCCTATATTCCTCAACCACTTTCCCCCTTAGCTTAAAAGCTTTCTCACTTTCTCACTTCCCACTTCCTAAGTTCCAGCATAACCTCAACCATTCTTTTGGTTATATTGGCTCCATAGAATTTAACACCTCCACCATAAGCCGGTTTGGTCCAAAACGCCTTTCTAAATCTAGGACTGCATATTTGTTTTTGTATAAAACCAGCACTCAGGGGATGACCCCTACTCAAGCAGTGCATTGTGCAGGTCTTTTAGGAACGGTGGAAAGAGAGAGGGAAGATGCGAACGGTAAGGAAACGAGTTGCTGCTGGTGACTATAAAATAGCCAGTGATATACCTTTACCATTAGACAGTCTACAGCAATCGTCCCCAAGAAACCCTCAGTTTCTCACACCGCTTATGTTGTGTGTGTTAATTTTATGCAGAAGTGTCGGGACCTACAGTTTCAAAGTCGAACTCCGAACGAGAGATTTTGAGAAACTTCAAGAAGAGAAAATAAGAAATCGCCGAAAAAATTATATTTTATTTTTTTTATTTTTGATGTCTGGCCTGGGACTCGAACCCTGGCTTTACGTCTAATAAGCCAGCACACTACCTACTAGACCACGGCGACTCATATTGGAATATGCTTCGCATCTTCCTCCTTATCTATACAGTTTAGGGCATATGAGGGTGGTACCATATCCGAATCTGGGAAGGTACTTCCTGAAGTCATCCATAACCAGTTAGGAACTGTGTCACCTTAGAGGTTCAGGTCTCAATGTTCGTTTTCCATTCAAGAGGTTATATTAGGGGCAAGGCGAAATGTTCATCGTTCCGATGAGTTTTTCTCCCAACGTGACTGCCATTTGTGCATGGAGGTCCTTCGTTCCTCCACTATTATAGCTGCTGTTTGTTTTGGGTACTCGAGACGGCGAAAGTATATCCAATTCATCTCGTCCATCAATATGTCTATCGGTATTGCTTTCTCCAATAACCAGTACCCGCTTTATCAGACCCTGTCCTGAAACCACTTAAATGTCTAAAACTCTAAAATGTTGAGAAGCTCTATTGGCTGGAAGCTATATTTAGTTGGAAGCTATATTGGTTTTAACTCTGCCGCATATGGTACTGAAGAGTAAAGCTTTCGAAGCTATTGTAAGGTTGATAACATACAAGTCCTAAAATGATAAATTAAGAGACTGGGGCACCTAAGGAATCGATTAGATCACAGCTCCCCCCTTTATTGTTCCCTGGATATAGCCAAAATACGTTCTGTTACCATGAATATTCTTTACAACAAGACTTATTAACTAAAATACATGGAATAATCTAGAATCCGCGAAATCTTTTAAAGGAGATACATTTTTGTAATACACAGAAGGGTCAAGATTGGAATCAGGAGAATTTGGTGCCAGATATTGTACAAGAATAACTATGAAAGCCTAAACACCTAGATATGCAATTCAACATCCCCCTGCTGGATCTTAAGTCATGGGGAAATTCTCGGCAATAAGCAAGCAAATATGTTGCGAGGACAAGAGCTTCCATGCCATTGGTGAAGTCAGCGCCATCTTCTGCTCAACTTGGTGGAATAAAAAGAGGATCAAAGACTTTTAAAACCAAGTGGGGATAAGACTACTCTAACTTTTATTGGAGGAGATCTGAATCATAAGCCCATTCGCCGAAGCCCAACTGTCAATTCTATCCAAATCACGTTTAACAGAATGTAAACAAGAATCATATTCTCCTTACAAGTACTGGTATAAATCTGCACATCATCAGCTGATAAACTAAAGATTACGCCTTGCGCATGATTTCCCGCTATATGACGTAGTTGGGCTATTTTAAAGGTTTCCAAGTCTTTTTCATATGTGAAAATTAAAATTTCTTCTGGAAAATGCGTGCACTACGTGAAAGTAGTTGTCAGTAGTTGCAATATAACTTACATTATCATTAGCCAATAGGAGCACAATTTGCGTGACGTCATTGATTCAACATGTGCAGAAAGTTTTAATTTTGTATGCGTGATGGCGTAATCTTTATCATTCTTGATCAGCCTACATATGAACACGGCAGTCAACCAAAACATCCGGCATATACATACAGAACAACAGAGACCCTTGTATTAATCCCTGGGGAACACCTCTACTAATATTAAGCGAATCTGAAATATTTATACCTAAGTGAACCTTTTGATATCTATCCAACAAAGAATGGAAAAACTAAACAGTTTCCGTAGCTTATTTTATAAAATTTTATGAGTGACTGTATCGAAAGCCACAGTGTGATCTAGAAGAACTAAAAATGCTAAACTATTTACATCTAGCTCCAACCTCGTATCCTCAACTACATTTAATAGAGCGATAGTACAACTCCTACCTTTTATGACACCCGACTGACTAGCTGTCAAATAGTAGTGACATTCCAGATAACTATTGATCTGTGTAGCAATAATTGGTCATTAGAACCCTTCAGTCAGGATTACGGACTAGCTTCTCACACCACTTATGTTGTGTGCGTTAATTTTTCTACATGAATGGTAGGACGGACCTACAGTTTAAAGACGACTCCGAACGACAAATTTTGGAGAAGCTTTTTCATGGCAATATTTATTTACTCTCGGGAGTTTTTGTCAGAAATCTGCTGAGAGGAAGTCGCCTAAGAAATAATTTCATATTTTTTGGTTTTGATGTTTGACCTGGGATTTGAACCCGGGCCTTTTATCTAATAAGCCAACACACTACCTACTAGACGTTTTCCATTACCTAAACTCATTGTTTGACTTGGGAACGGGAAGGATTTTAGCTAGTTTCCATTCATCAGGAAGTGGAGATTTAGTCACCACAGTATTGAATAAGTAAGCAAATGTCTAGGTGTCAAAACTTTCAAAAACAAAGGATCTATATCATCAGGATCTATATCATTAAGGCGGTATTCCAAATTTTGCAATTGCAGTGTGTCGGCTTATTAGACGTTAGGCCACGGTTCAAACCCGGGGATATAAAAATCAAAATATGAAAAAGCATTTCATCGCCTGCAAATTTCTGGCAAAAACTCTTGAATAAAAATAAAATTACCATGAAGAGTTTCTCAAAAATCTGTCGTTGGGAGTCGACTTTAAACTATAGATATCTCCGTCTGGCGAGTCATAAGTTTGTGTACACCTTGATTCGGATGTACCAAGAATCGGTATGTTTATCATTCCACATAGCGTAGGATTTAATTAAGTAGAGACTAGATGACTCGTGCGAATATTTCGCACCGTTAGTTGTCATTTTTGTAACATAAAATAAAAATAATTAATAGAAATTTTATTAAAAATATAAAAATATTAGAAATCATAATATATCATACATATTTACATACATACATACATACATACATATGTTTAAATGATTTTATAACACTTCTTTGAATACAATGTTATACGTAATGACAGATCATCTTTAATTTTTTGCCCGTACGAATCCTTAATACAAACAAAAATATCTTTAAACGTACGCACTCGAGAAAAAGCCCATGTGAAAAGATCGGTTCTGGTAAATACAATCCTACCTTTTGAAGGGTTTGACCGTGTGCTTTGTTATCGTCACAGCAAAAGCAATTTCCACAGGGAATTGTTTTCGTGTCATTCGGAAAGGCACAGTTGGATCAGAAGGCATAAGGTTGATTCGGTGATATGTGTGCAGTTTTATCGGTATGAATAATTTTTGGTGATATGATGTGCTCCTCCCAAGTTTGTTACGATTAGCCTGGTACCATTTGTTAACCCCTGTTTAGCATTAAGATATCTGATTAACATTATAATTGCATTCGTTTTTTCAAATGCACGTTATTTATATTCTTACGTTACACGTTATTTTATTCTTATTTTCTTAAAACCTTTTTAACTATTAAATATCAGCTGATACTATATATGAATATATTAAAAGACACCGTATTACTACACTTTATAAAACAAACAATGGCATGACATTAACGACATTACCAAATGCCTTTTACAACTTTATATATTATTATGTGGAATAGCGTTACAATTAAGCGACCCTGTTTATCGCACTTGATCTAACAACTACTGCAAAGTATTGCCCAAACAGCTTTTTACAACTTAATATGCATATTATATATAATTGACTTAGCATTATAGTAAATAGCGGTATTGTCAGGATGGATTTTAATACATACTATATTATATAGAACTGCATTACTACTAAGCGACCCTGTATTACCACATTAGAACAAAAACATATAATCATAATGACAACAGTATTATCATGCAGTTCTATATAAATATAATTTTTATCAATGAAAATATTAGTTTTTCAATTTCTAATTATTTTTTGCCATTAGTGTTAGATATAAGCTTTAAAGTGAGATATCGCTCAATAAATTTGATGCGGCGGTATGGGAGATATTTGCTACCGACAAAAAAAGTGCTTTAGAAATAATATATATGATTTAGGACCAGCACATTGGCACACACAAATACAAAATTGGTCTTTACAACCATTTAGTCAGGATTACAACCTAGTATGATGAGCGGGCAAAGTCGACTCCAAACGACAAATTTTTGAGAATCTTTTCATTCATATTATTTACTCTTAGAGGGTATGCCAAAAATCTGCTGAGAGGAGAACGTCAAAGAAATATTTTGTTCATATTGCGTAATTGGAGTTGGAGATGTCTCTGAGCTGGTGTCTGAATCGAGGTCTCATGTCTAATAAGCCAACGCTGTACCTTCTAGACACCGGCATCTACAGTAGGCTGGTAAAACAATGTTTTAAGAATTTTAATGTGACCGCCAATATTTGTATAGACTCGCTCTAAGGCACTCTTGATAAAAGTGATTTGTTTTGGAATATTTAGGGGTGTCACCTCCTTGTCTTGGCAATAATACTCAACTTCAACTTGCGACCAAATTGTACGAAATTGTTCAAATTTTTTGATTTTTAATTTGATATGAATTTGAAAAAACTTGTTAAATTCTGTCGTTAAATTCTATTTTTCTTTTTTTTTATTTTGCTTTTGTAAGTTATTTATCTGTCATAACATCTCCCAACACCGCCCCCTCCCCCCATAGTGTTTGTCACATATGCAAATAATTGCTAGATTGAAGTCGTATTCCATTTTTATTTTCCAATTTCGAAATGTTTTAGTGTTCATTTATGTTTGTTTTCAGACATGAAAAATATCCTTTTGATTGTTGTTGCTGTTGTTGTTTCCATTATTATCCAGTTGTTGGTGTTTATATCCTTATCCAACCAAATGGGGTTGCACTATACAGACAATTGTAAGGACCTATGCGATGCAAAGATAAAATCTTTTCAATGAAATAAGAAATGATTTCTTGAGTTTTTCAAATAACAAATGAAAAAAATATTAATAAGGGATTAATAATTACAAAATCTTACCGTAAAACTGTTAACCTTTAACCTTTGTAATTATTTTTAAAGAAAAAACTGGTACATATAGGGTCCTTATGAATTCGCCTAGACTCTCCTTTAATATTCCTTCTCCTGTTGGCATTTAGTTGTTTTAGTGTTTTGTTTTTATTATTATTTGTTGTTATTTTTCTTTTTTTTTCAAATATTTTCAAATATTCATTGTCTGACAATGACAATCCATTCATTCATTCGTTCATTCATTCATTCATTCGCCCATTCATTTCAAATGGGTTTCGTTTTACATTTGCAACTGCAAATTTTCATTGCCGCAACAACTGTCGCCATTGTCATTGGATATGAAATTGTCAAGTGCCAATGTAGATGACATGTTTGACACGATACTTAGAAAAGTAAGCTTAGCGTTAGGAGAAAATAACCGCGGTAAGGCTTTTCATTTAAGGGCCCTTTTCCGAATATCAAATCTTATAATTGAAGTAACAATTACATGGACGGCTCTAAACGTGCGTGTGTGTACTGGATGCCTATATTGTTGCAGCAGATTACTAGCAGAGATCAGCAATGAGTATACAAAAAGATGAGTAGGATCGAATCATACTCATAATTTCTGATACTTCTACGCATTCATACTTATTTTAAGATCATGCAACCTCTACTCATATTCAATGTTTGAAGTACTCATCATATTCATACTTAAGAACACGTATGATGTTCGTTGATTTCGACTCTCCATACCTCAACATATGCTCGGCACACAAAATAAGTATGATTCGCGTGCGAACACCTAAATATTTACTAGAAGGTGTGTTGAGTTACTTGAATCATTTATAACTACAATTATAAGTATTTTCCTAAAGTTGTGAATCTAAATGAGTAGGCTTATGAATCAAACTTATTTCGAATGGTATGAGTTTGATGATGAACACTCATTGCAACCTGTAGCTTGTAGTAAGTATGAATGAATCAGTGAACATAGTTAAATTTCAATATTCTTGACTCACGCATTTTCAAAATTCATGAGTATCGAAAAACTGATTTATTGCTTACCTCTGATACATACATAATTTGAAATTACAACCTTCTAGCTTCTCACACTACTTATGTTGGGTGTGTTAATTTTATCCAAAATTGGCATGGCCTACAGTTTAAAGTCGACGCCAAACGACGGATTTTTTGAGAAACTTTTCTTGGCAATTTTTTAATTATTCTCCGAGTTTTCGGCAAAAATCTGCTGATTGGAAGTTGCTGAAGAAATAATTTTTTTCATATTTCGTTTAAGTTGGAGATGTCCGACCTGGTATTTAACCCAGGCCTTACGTCTAATAAGCAAGAATGATAAACTAAGGATTACGCCATCACACACACAAAATTAAAACTTTCTGTACATGTTGAATCAATGACGTCACGCAAATTGTTTTCATTGTTTTCCTATTGGCTAATGATAATATAAGTTATATTACAGGGCTGCCAACTACTTTCGCGTAGTGCATACACTTTTCAGAAGAAATGTTCATTTTCACATATGAAAAAGACTTGAAAACCTTTAAAATAGTCCAACAACGTCATCTAACGGGAAATCATGCGCATGGCGTAATCTTTAGTTTATCATTTTTGTCTAATAAGTCAATAAACTACATACAAGACGAAGGCAACTACACTTCTATCGATAGGCAGTTAATAATTACAGTATTGGCATCCAGGGATGAATGAGAGTGAACTAATTAGGATGATAGACGACTTTTCAGAACACTCGGTCACATAGGTCCAATGAATACCAGCAAATTCACGTCATGTACTTGGTGGCATGCTTTCTGCACAATTTGGATTTGAATATTTTATAGATGACGCTTTACTAAATATTACTCCAGCTAACAAGAGTAGTTCCAACCTTCTATTTAGCCTACATGCCTACTGATTTGCTTAAAAACTGTCAAATGCATTCTAAAATTAATGGAAAAAATCCTTTCTGGTCGACTTATATTTCAAAATATTTTGAGATAGACCGCTAAGATACATAATATTTTTTTCATACTTAGTTGGTCATTACAACTCTACAGTCCGAGTTACGACCTAGCTTCTCACTTAGGTTATGCCTGTTAATTTTATCCGGAAGTGGCGTGACCTACAGTTGATTCCGAGCAACAGTCTGAGAAACTTTTTGATAGGAATTTTATTTACTCTCAGAGTTTTTGCCAGAAATCCGCAAAGGTTAAGTTGCCTTAGAAGTTTGAATCGTGGTCTCACGTCTAATAAGCCAGGACACTATCTATCAGACTAGGTCTCATCTCTTTTGAAGGTTTAAAAAACTAGGCTGATAAGGAAACTGTCAGTTCCAGGACCAGTTTAACAGACTGTAAAGCAAGCATCTATTACTGAATGCAAGTGGACCAAAGTTCATCTAAGTATTAAAGGACTAGATATAGGCTGAGAAATTTCAAAGTTTAAATTTAGATAAAAACGTGAGGTTCTATTAGGTTAGGTTAGCTCAGAGGTCAATTCTGACAAGTACAATACTCGGTGGTCGAATTGACCCATTGTACTACGTCCTAGCTTCTCATACCACTTATGTTGTGTGCGTTAATTTTATACATGTGTGGCGGGACCTACAGTTTAAAGTCGACTCCGAACGACACATTTTTTGAGAAGCATTCCATGGCAATTTTTTACTCTCAGAGTTTTTGCCAGAAATCTGCTGTATACCGATAGGTGGTCTACGTTACGGAATGTTTCACATCACTTTAACCAAAACATGTTAATCCTCTCATTCTAGGAACTGTTACAAATGCAAGAAACGAAATCAGTTTGGAATGAGTATTCAACAATAGTAGTAGTATTTGAAGCTGTAGGCAGTATAAAATCTTTTTGGACCTTTTTAATAGAATATTAAGGCCTTCGAAAAGGCCTCTTCTATTATTTTCCTTTAACATTCACAAATTTGTATTCTATTCAGTATTGTGAGTTGTGGTTGTTGAATGTAATGCAAATCTAGGAACGAATATCTGTAAAAATATTTATTTTTTATTTCATTCATCCAATCCATAGAATACAATATGAATACAATGCAATACGATGTTCGACATGATTGTATTGTATTTCAGAACGAAACAATCACACGTAATTCTGAAAAATATGGTACAATTAAGAAGTTGACAACTCGTAATAAAATAATAATTTTTAGATTTTTGAATTCGTAACAATTAAAGGAAAAGAATTTCCGCATAAAAACAAATGTCTTGTTGCAGCAACATGACAGCTGGAATAGGAATTTTAATACAAAAAAATAAAATTAATTCTGCTATTAAATACTAGACTTTGGTTAACTACTATTATTCCAATGGTCTCAAGTCGAAAGGGAAATAATTCGAAATTGTAATGCCTTTAATATTGACGACAGAAAGAGGCATATCAATTATTGGTTCATATTAATTTAAGAGCAATAGGAAAATTTTTCAAAAATAAAACACATAAAATTCAGCAAAAATGCATGAAATCTTTATTTGAATCGATAGAACGGTCCATTTAATTTAATGTTTGAAGATTATTTGCCATGTGAATGGGAGGACTTTGTGTTGTGGATCTATTTAAGTTTTTTGTTGATTTCCACAATGAGTAGTCTGATGTTTTTTCGTTACACAACCTTTGCAAATAGTTATTGAAACGTGAGTTCTTATACTTTTTGATTTCTAAGCTAAGTTCGTGTGTCATGCTATTAAGCCTTGCCTTGTCAGCGGGAAATCTAGATCGTTGCCATATCTTTCTCAACATTCTTTTATTTTTTTATCATCTGCCTTATATAAGCGGGGTATGCATCAGCGTGTTGTCTCTCATCAGAGTTCGGGGTGCTTTCGCATGCAGTACTTTGCATTAAGTTTGTAATAAGTTCAACGCCTTCCTCAATTTCGCCAATTGTTTCAGGTTCATTAGGGGTTATGTTCGAATTTTGCAGTACAGTCTGAAAATGTTGCCAATCAGTAAATTTATTCGCCAAAAAAGGAGATTTTGTCCAAGGATATCCTTTTCATAGACATAGACATAGAGATTGACATAGGCATAGACATAGACATAGACATAGACATAGACATCGACATAGACATAGACATAGACATAGACATAGACATACACATACACATACACATACACATACACAGCAGGCCGCTAAGGATAAAGGAGCAGAGCAGGAGAAGAAGGTCAAAACCAACGATAGAAGCACACAGACGATCCTGCAACAGCAGACGCCCTGTATTTCTAAGAGGCAGAGAGATGAACTGGAAAAACCTAGGGGAACACCACCGAAGAAGACTAGAACAGCCCGTCCTCGTGGACAAATTAAGCCTGCCGCCGAGACTAGGGCTAGTGACTCAACGGCGAAACCAGCAACTACTAATAACCAGGCTATGGTAGTGCCTGCAGCGGCAGAAGAAGACACCCAGGAGCACAACGATTGGATCGTGAAAACTAGGAAGCGCAGGAAACCTCCAAGACCGGAAGCAGTGATAATAAAGCCAACCGAGAACCTATCTTTTGCCGACATCCTAAGAAAGGTCAGGAATGCCCCAGAGCTTAAATCAGTTGGTGAGGATGTCCAACTGGTGAAGAAGACGCAGAGGGGCGAAATCCTCCTGGAGTTTAGAAGATCAACCGAGGTGGCTACGGAGATGCACCGTTCTAAGCTAAGGAGCTTATTGGCCGAGGAGATAGAGGTCAGAACAATAACTGAGGAGGCCACATTCGAACTAAGATACTTGGATGAAGTAACAACCGAGGACGAAATAATCGCCGCATGGAGGGACCAAATCGGTGAAATACAACCGACGGCTCTCAAGACGATCAGAAACGTTCCAGGGGGGTACTAGAACGGCGATAATCGCAATCCCTGTGAGGCTGGCAAGCAGGGCAGAAGAGGTTGGTAAACTGCGAGTAGGTTGGACAGTTTGCCGCTTATTGAGGAAAGTAACTCCGAAGAGATGTTTCAAGTGCCTGGAGTTCGGGCATGTGGCAGGAAAGTGTCGCAGTAATAGCGACTGGTCCAAACACTGCTTCAAGTGCGGAGGGCAGGGTCACTTTGCCAAGACCTGTGGTCGCGACCCTCACTGCCTTCTCTGTAGAGGCGATCCGGATGCTGACGCGAAGCATATCACGGGTGGACATAAGTGCGCACATTACCTGGCAGCACGACGGAAGTTGACATACGTAGGTAAATGAGAATCCTGCAGTTGAACTTGAATCATTGTGAAGCGGCGCAGGAGCTTCTTAATCAGACGGTGCGTGAGCAGAAGATAGACTTGACAATACTGAGCGAGCATTACAGAGCGCCTGGAAACCAACGTTGGATAGTCAGTAAGTGTAACAGGGCCTCGATATGGTCCTGTGGAAAATTCCCAATGGGAAATATCGACAACAGGTGGGAAAGCTTTGTGAAATGTACCGTTAATGGGGTACATTTCCTCAGCTGTTATCTTCCCCCTAGCCTATCAATAGAAGACTTTAGATGCAGAATAGATGACATCGTTAATGAAGCGAGGAACCTGAGGCCTGTGGTAATTGCCGGGGACTTCAATGCTTGGGCAGTGGAGTGGGGCTCGGCTTATACGAACCCAAGAGGAGAATGCCTACTTGACGCATTTGCAACGTTAGAGGTTGTTTTACTTAATAGTGGTGACAAGGACACATTTTCGAGAAATGGACGCTGCTCTAAAATTGATCTGACATTCGTCAGCGACTCCCTGGCGACCTTATCTACCTGGATGGTGTCTGACATCTATACACATAGCGACCACCAGGCTATTATTACTGAGATCCGGGAACGCTCTACGGAACGTAACGTTCCTCCAGCACCGCCGAATCCTCCTTGGAAAG
>CM025791.1:71992026-72007281 GCA_014635995.1 Sarcophaga peregrina | reverse complement strand
ATTATGTATGTATGTAACACGGTACACTCGAATACGCGTATACATTAGAGACCCATAGGTTCGGCAAATTATTGAGAATTCATTACGAATCTTTCAACTCGAGAGTTCGAAATATTTTATTTTATTTAAGTTAGGTAGCCGATACGGATTTCGGCTGAGTTTTCATTGATGATTAGAAATGTTTGGAAAATGGTTCCTACTTTCAAATTACAGATCTATCTGCCTAGTGCCCAAATGGATCATAAAGTTTTTTGAAATGTTTCATGTAAGACTAAAGTTTTCTTAAGATGGATGCCAGGGTGGGCTGTGGTATTTTTTTCAATGGTTTTTATATTAAGCTTTCCTCTCCAGGTGGAGGTTATGGTCATTATGAAAGCTGAGGAAGGATTGTTGGGTAACGAGATTTTTTGCGGAAATCCCTTGATGTACTTAGAGAGTTATACTGGGCTCAGACATGCACCTTTATTGCGTAAATCGCAATAAACGGCATTATTGATCTCAACATTTCATAAAAAATTTCAATTATTCATCAATAAATTCATAAATTGTTATAATATTGGATAAAACTTTAAATACAACATTGTCTTAAGTACGTTCAGTGAACATATTCCATTTTTCCGAACACTTTCTATTGATTTTTGACAGCTCAAATGTAAACAACGAGAGTGTCATAAGCAAAATCTTTCTTTTCTACAAGCTACCCAATATTATCCAATATTTCTTTCTCATCCTTCCGAGGAAAGCCACTTTGGAGTCACAAGTAGTCCCTATTAACCGCAACAGCTCGGCGTTTCGATTAATCATTAGCAGTACCTTTTCCGATGTTAAATTGTTTTTCATTTTCTCTAAAAAAATTTTTTGCACTAATTTTCGCGATTAAATTAAAAGCAATGTTGTTGAAACAATCAGCTATTTTGTTTACCAGCTGTCAAATAAATTTTCGTATATTATATGTCTGAAGACTAAAAATATTGTTTTCAATAAAACGAATATTGATTTAATAAAAGTACATGTCTGAACATAGTATTAGGCTGCGATTACATCTCTAACGAATGTATTATAATAACTTCGCAGTGATACGTACGAATATCGGTGGAAATTGTTTTGCTGATGAGTTGGCCAGAGCCAGTACGGAGCTCAAAATCTCTGGTGATTTCCGATTTTCTCACTTAAATTATATTTATAGTGAAATTCAATTGAATTGGCAGCAAAAGGATACTGGCGATGTTGGACTCTACTGGACACGTATGGATACGATCGACTTATTTCAATCATTATTTCCATCGCACAATAGCGATTTTCTGTTATTTTAGCAGCAATGCCGAAAAATTTTGCATGACTTCTAAACGAGCTGTGAAAATCAGAAGAAATAAGGAAACTGTCAGTTCTGACTGTGTGGCCAGTTCTCTGTTTCTGACCACTCACTGTTTGATATCCCTGACCAAGTCGACCTATATAAAGATTGTTACAATAGCGCGATTTATTTTTGAATTGGATTGCTTTCTTCTAGTGATTGTTTGAACTTAGAAGATTGAAAATTGTTGGTGGTACCATCGTGGACCTAAACACTAGTCTAAGTGACCAGAAGTGTCCACCACTTACCTAACCGTACATAAAACTTAATTGCTTCTAAATTTGTTGATGATCTGGAGTGACTTGGGTAAAGTCCAAACACTATCTATTGCAACAATTGTTATCGAACAACGTTTTATTAAAAGTGATTCGTATTTGGACTTATTACCGTAAGACACCTTTTAATGCGCTTTTCCTTTTTTCCTTTCATATAGCATCTCTTTATCTTCTTATTATTTTCTTTGCTTTGACATACAGATTGTATGTAGTGATAGGGAACTTTTCCTGGAGGGATTGTGTCCTACTCTTTTTCAAGAGATGGACTTATCTGATATTGTCCGACGATGTTCCTGGAGATCAGTATTTTTCTTCTAGAATATATTTAGGAGATTGAAGCCTTTACATCTTATAAATTCGAAACCATAAAGAAAATTTGTTTGCTCTAGCCTTGGTACAATGGGTCAATTTCGACCTCCGGGTACTGTGCTTGTCTTGACCGACAGGTGCACATCCTCTCACTTTGCTCTAGCCTTGCTTTGAAAACAGGCTTACTGGAAGTAGCAGTCGGGCTACTATAAACATGCTTGACGTGTAGGAGTAGATTGAATTTCTATATAAAAGTAAAGAGTTTCCCAGTAAAAGAGCCTCCTTTCAATATTTAGGTTTAATCCATTGGACTGCATAGTTGGCAATGGATTTTAAGAAAATAAACTCTGATAGGTTTCGTTCTATTATTTATTTCTCAAAACATAACTTTTTTTATTACAATTTTATTGCCTTAAATTGTGAAATCATAAAAAAAATGTTTTCACAACTAAACGCCCGCCTATTTTGTTCATTAAAAATCCAACAACAAACGACCGCCATGATTGTTTAAAGAATCCAGGCACATAAAACTGACACTTCCTACTTAACCTCAAACATTACACGTTGCGATAACAAACAAAAACAATAACGATACAGCAATTCATCAACGTGAACAACATAAATGTCCAGTTGATGCCACCTCTTCGGACACCAAACGCGTGAAAAAAAATGAAAAACGGGCTAAAAAGGGCTAAATTGAAAAAATTACGTTTTTAGTACAATACAATTTCATTTTTTTCAAAAAAGCGCATAAAGGGGGCTAAAATTAAAAAAGTATTTTCAGATAAAACCACCACAATTTTTAAACAAAACAATTTATTAATAAATATTATTGCTTTTGAGATCATTTTATCTTCAATAGAATTAAGGCACTAGATTAGTTTGAAATAGAATTTACATTACAATCTTTCAAAGTTGGTCATTGTTAAATACGATTTGTACTTCTTGGTCATCCTCTTCTTCATTCTTAAATCGCTTTCTATATGGTTTGAGACTTGGCTCTGTCCAGTGTTCTGTGGAAGCAAATGGTTAATGAATTGCAGTATATAACGATAGCGCAGCCTGACATTGCTTGTGTTTCCCGGTACTTTTGGTAATTCTATGTAAATAACAAAGAAGAAAACAAGAAATAGAAGAAAAAAGTTCTGCCACATTGGTTTACAAATCGTCATTGCCAGAGAAACGTAAGATAATATTTCCATACACAGTTAAAGGAAAAACGGGCTAAAAGGGCTAAACAAAAATACTGAAAAGCGCTGAAATTGCGCGTTTTTTAGTTTAGGGCTAAAAAATTTTTTCGCGTTAAAGACATCCCAAAAAGGGCTAAATCTAGCCCGAAAAGGGCTAAGTTGGCATCACTGTAAATGTCAGTGAGTGAGAAACAAACACTTTGAAAAGAAGAGAATAAAAATTTTTTTATTTTGTTTCTCTCTCTTCAGCATTGAATACTACTGGGATATGAAAAAAAACTACGGGTATGGAGAACAATAGAATAAGAAATCCCACACACACGCATACAGCGACACACTGAAACTCTCTTACGCACATGGTTGTCAATCACACATAAATCATCACGGACGCCATTGTGAATAGAAGGGTGTTAAGAAAAGACGAGTGAATAGAGAGAAACAATTGAAGTAATAGCAGAAGAAGAAGAAGAGAGAAAAAAAAACCATAAAAATGACAGCAACATCAGGCATAAATCAATGATAGACGGACGGATGGATAATATTTTTCTTGTTTTGTTTTGTTTCGCTTGGGGTGTGGTGAAGCCCGCAAGTTGCGTTTGAGTTAAGTGTCGTACGTCGTTTGTTTATCTCTAGAAGCATAAATATTTGGATTAAAAATAATTTTTATTTATTTACCACGTTTTGCTTCTTCTTCTTCTCCTTTTTCAACATTAAAAATCTCTGTGTGATAAGAGATGCCGAGTCATAAGAGGAGAATGTCTATGGAAAAAGTGTCAAATAGGCAGGATTTTTTTTGTACTCATTTGCGCGATACAGTGGATGTTAAAAATGAAAGAATTGAGAAATATTTTTAACAGGATTTTATTAAAATTATCGCAGGCTGACCAGAACATATTATTCTATAAGCTTTAAATGCGGTAATCCGAATTCAAATCAAATTGCCGTACGCGAATACCTAATAAAAGAAAAAAAATTCAGAACAATACTAGAAAGCTAAAGAGTTCCATATTTTTCCGTTTCGGAAGTAAAGTAAGTTCAACACACTTGATTTACTGAATTGGTCGGTCATCCTTAGGCAGGATTACAACCTAGTTTCTCGCACCACACTATCTTGCGTGCAATATTTTTTGGTGTATACATGAGTGGAGGGACTTACAGTTTAAAGTCGCCTCCGAATATATTTGTTGTAAAAATTCAAGAGAAATTTTTCATGGACATTTTATTTACTCCCAGATTTTTTGCCAGAAATCTGCTGCCGAAGAAAGGTTAGGTTAGGTTAGAGGACGTGTACTTGTCAATTCTGACATGTACAGTACTCGGTGGTCGAATTGACCCATTGTACTACGTCCTAGCTTCTCCCACCACTTATGTTGTGTGCGTTAATTTTATACATGAGTGGGGGGACCTACAGTTTAAAGTCGACTCCGAACGACACATTTTTTGAGAGAAGCATTCCATGACAATTTTTTACTCTCAGAGTTTTTGCCAGAAATCTGCTGAGAGGAAGTCGCCGAAGAAATATTTTTCGTTTTGATGTCTGACCTGTGATTCGAACTCGGGTCTTTCGTCTAATAACCCAACACACTACCTACTAGACCACGGCGACCTCAAAAAATGCCGAAGAAATATGTTTTCATATTTTGTTCGAGATGTTTGGGCTGAGGTTTGAACCGTGACCTCACGTCTACAAAACCACTATGACGTGATGAAACTAATGTTTTTATGAAACTTTCATTTCATTTCTTGCTTGAATATTGGCATTATGAAGGAAGTACAGTGTCACGAATGTTCGACTTTGTTTTGATTCTTGCGTTCCATTCTGTTAAGGTGAGATTTGATAGGATTTTTCAACATTTTGGATGATATTTTCCCGATAACTTGACGAATACCATAAATGTTTCAACTGTACGGAATTTTCCGCATATTCAAAAAGAAAAAAAAAAACGATTTAATCGCATAACCTTAATGCTCATTGATGGCACCAAAAGGAGAACAGTTCATCCGCAGTTTCTTTTTTATATTAAACCTGAACTCAGGGGATGACCCCTACTCATGCAGTGCATTGTGCAGGTTTAGGAAAGGTGGAAAGAGGGAAGATGCGAACGGTAAGGAAGGAGAAAAAATACTTTTCGTATTTTTATTTTTGATGTCTGGTCTGGGACTCGAACCCTGGCTTTACGTCTAATAAGCCAGCACATTACCTACTAGACCACGGCGACCCTTTGTTATTCGAAAATGTGCTCCATGTGAAATGAATTTTTCAGAGTCATTTTTATTTGTATACGGCAATTTTCCTTGTGGACTTAACAATCGAGGGAGTGATCACTTTCTATTTTTGAAAACTCGGCAGAAAAATATTCTTGTTCTAGCAGCCAATTAGGAGATGTTGACTGTTCCGAAGGTTTTTTTAAGCGTTGAGCAAGGTAAACTTTTTTGAATGTAGATGCAAATCCAAATTGAAAATAATATATAACGGAACACAAGGCAAGACCCAGACCCAGAAGACTGTGGTATTGACAAGTTCAGACTTTATGTGACATTTTGATCAACAGAAGTGACATTTCGATAGTGAGTCGGCTACCAGTTTGCGAAACTATGAACTCTATGACGGCATATAGCAGTCGCAAACATCTTAATGTTATGACGTTCATATCATTTGGGTACCGGAACATAACAATATTCCAGACAATTGCAGAGCGCATAAAAACGTTAGTTAAAGTACAATTTTTGTACTTCTCGATGAATTCTCTTCGTTGGAAATCTATTTGAAGATCCAGGTGTTCATATTTGCCAATATAGTTGTGGACTCCGTCAAAACCATGTTATTGCCTTTGGAAACAGGAAAAATGACGCAAAAAATGTAGACAAAACTGGAGAGAGGGGGCACAAAAAATCTGCTTAAGCTCGAAAAAAGCACGCTCAGTATGGTTATTGAAGCAATTACTAGGTATTACGTTATGGACACTTATCCAAAGAGCATCTGTAGTGGACGGAAGTCAAGTGACTTCTGCAGAAAGAGGAACTCATCCTTCGCTTACTGGACACTGCCTGACAGAACCATGTCAAGGGAGGAAAACGGTGCTTGGTGTCTACTACATGGATAGTATTCTTAGCTGCTTCATTACAAGCCCAGTATGGTTTAGAGATTAAGTTCAATAGGCCTTACGTGGCCTAATTCATGCTTGTCGTCTACAGGCAGCTGTGCTTACTAGTTTTCGCTCTATCGTGACTTGGCTCTCAGGCAGTCGAAGTGTTTTAAAATCTAAATATTTGGTATTACCTATCGTTTAATAGGTTTTCAAAAAAGTGTCCAGTTGCTTGCGTACGCTGACGACATCGACATCATAGGGCGTACCAAACGAGATGTCACTGCTGCCTTTAGTGCTATTGAACGGGAGTCTAAGAAGATGGGTTTGGCAGTAAATGAGGGCAAAACGAAGTATATGTTATCGACAAGTAGAGCCGTGCGGCGTATTGATTCTCAAATTACGGCCGATAACTATACTTTTCATACAGTCAAGCAATTCATTTACCTTGGTTCCACCGTTACCACCGAAAATGATGCCAGTCTGGAGATCAAGCGCAGGATTACTCTTGCCAACAGGTGCTATTATGGTCTCAATGGGCAATTGAGTAGCAGAGATCTCTCTCGCAAGACGAAACTAATACTCTACAAGACGCTCATCCTACCCGTGCTTCTTTATGGCGCAGAAACATGGACCCTATTAAGAACTGATGCAGCTGCCTTGAGAGTATTCGAGAGAAAAATCCTACGTAAGATCTTCGATCCAGTGCGAGTTGGCGATGATTTTCGCATCAGTGAGCTGAATGAGCTCCTCAACAACATGGACGTTGTACAGTGTATTAATATCCAGCGGCTGCGCTGCCTCGGTCATGTCGTTCGATTGGAGGAGGATGCTCCGGCGAGACGAGTATTTGATGCGGGGATCTGCGGAAGTCGACGAAGAGGACGACCTTGTAACCGTTGGAAGGACCAAATCGAGGAAGCCCTGCCATCGATTGGTGTGACCAATTAGCGTAGGCGCGCAAGAAGCAGAGGAGCCTGGAAGGATGTATTGCGGCAGGCCGAAATCCGTTAATCGGGTTGTTATGGCCAATTAAGTAAGTAAGTAGCGTTTAATAGCATGACCAATTGTATACGACCGGTGGTACACGCCACCCGATGATTCAGCCCAGCGTGGGTCACCAGTGATACGCGCCGACGTGACCATGTTGAACCTAATGGGTAGACAACCACCATTCGAAAACTGTCCACTAATTTCCATTTTAAGCAAATTCGGTTCCCTCCCAATGTACTTCCTTCCTTACTTAAAGAAAAACTCGTATCTGGATGGCTATGATTGAAAATTCTAAGGCTAAATAATGGAGCCAATACCACTATGCTACAAAATAAAAAAAAAATTCAATACACCTGGCTAATGATATAGTCTAGGTTGTGAGGTTTGTTGAGTAGATTCCAAAAATACTTTTTTTTTATATTTCTCGAACTCTCCAAACTTGATTTGTTTGACAAAAATTGTTTTTCTTTTTGACTTTACGTACAAATTTCTGGATTATTCACACATGTCCGACCCGTTTTCCAAAATTTAAGTGTTGTTGTAAAGGAGAGAAATGGACCTTTAAAATGGTATACTACTATCTATTATTCGACTTAACATGCTATGAGATTTGAAGAGGTAAACTTGGAAAATTCGATATTTTTTTTTATATTTTTCACGTTTGTCCATTCCTAGTAGCAAACTTTAATAAAAAAAATATAGGATAAGTGATAATATTCTTAAAGTCTGTTCTCTTGCGAAGAGAGAAATGATAAACAATCAAGATCCTTCAAAAATTCTGAAAATTTTTGAACTAAAAGTTCATTTGATGAGATGACAACATATATAAAAAATATCACTCGACTGTTAGACTCTTTAAATAATAACTACGGTAATTTTTGTGCGATATGATCAAATGATGACTCAATCTCTTCAAAAGAGAACAGACTTTAAAAATATTATCACTTGTCCTATATTTTTTTATTAAAGTTTGCTACTACGAATGGACAAACTTGAAATTTATGATAAAAATTCGAATTTTCCAAGTTTAACTCATCAAATCTCATGGCTTAGCAAGTCGAATAATAGACGTTTATACACCGTTTTAAAGCTCTATCTCTCCCCTTTTCAACAAGATTTAAATTTTGGAAATCGGTTCGGAAATGTGTGAGTAATCCAGAAATTTGCACGTAAAGTAAAAAAACACCGATTTTGTCAAATAAAATAAGGGTTTGGAGGGTTCGAGAGATATAAAAAAATAGAAATTTTTGAGTTCTACTCAACTAACTGAACAACGTAGACTACGTAGTTACACGGGTGTATTTTCCCTGTCCCACCGTGTAATTAGAAATCTCTACCTTGAAAGCCTGCTACTTCTAAGTGGTGTATTGGATCAGAACTTTTTTGTGATCCACTGTTTTCATTTTGTGAAATATACGACATTTATGTGTGATGGGTCTTCTTCGTTCTTTTGAATAATTACGTGAATGTTCACATATTTTTTGTTTTTTTTTGCTTGAGTAAGAGTATATCTATGTATGAATGTATGTATTTGTGTCTGCTGTGCAAGGGGGTTTGTTTGTTTAATGATTATAATGGTTTTTGCTTTAAAAATAGAGAAAGACACAAAAAAAAGAAAGAGAAACAGAATGTTTAACTGCTTGAATATCATATCATATCACAATGTAATGTCATAAAATTACACAGACTGGGAACTGAATGAGGGACAGACACAACAGCATACAATTCAAACGTATAATTATGGCATTTCGTAAACGCTAATGTGTAGTCATGTCCTAAAGCTATGTACATATGTAGTAGCAGCAGCAGTAGCAACTGTAACATTAACCAGCGTAGAAGTAGTAGTAAATACTGCCTGGCAGACAGTTAAAACAGGCAACTCAGTATTATGCTCATTAACGCTTTACATTCATTAAATAAATTACAAACATATGAACATGTATACACACTCTCCATCACTTTCACACACACACACACACACACACACAACAGATTCGTACATTAAATCTTTTTCGTAAACGAGCAATACATCACATTATCTTGTTAATATACACATACTAACCCATACTAACTCATGTCATAGAAACAGATATTACTCGTATTCAAGTGTTATATTATTTAACTGTTATACCACATACACACGCAGCCACACACAAATAATATAATGATGCTGATGCTTATGCTTTTCTCATTTATACGTATACAGTCTCTATGGATGTAGGAGGTGTATATGTGTGGGTTAGTGTAATTATTATTATAAAATGTTTGTGTATACCCTTCTCATTCGTATTAGAACGTAGTATAGCACAGTATAGGAAGAGTACATTTTTAAAATGAGGCACTGAGCTCGCATAAATCACTCATTATGAGGCGTAATTAATGCGACTATATGGCGACCTAAATTTTATATAAATCATTAGATTAGGCAAACATAACCTCTTTTACTTCTATTTCTACTTTTGCTTCTTCTTTTTCTTTTATATCACCATCCACATCATTACCAACATCTTGTCTCTCATCCTCTCTTTCACGACACATATTTTATATTCGAATGTGTGTGTGTAAATTCATAATGAATATTACCATCTCTCATCGTCTGCCATCTAATGACAGTAAAGGCGGTAGGACAAACAAATGTATGCTGCTGTATAAGACTGATTTTGAACATAAACACACAACCACACGCACAGTATTTTATGAATGTAACTGGATTTTTGGATTTTTTACAGACATCATCAAAGATGCCGCTCGCCTGCCTGCCTTGGGAAACCTTTACGTCAAATTAGGATCATAAAATTTATGATTTTGATCGTTTTTTTTTCTCGGTTGTTATTAATAATTTTAATTGCCTTTTAATGTGTTCACCGCCAGTCATATACAACGTTTGATAGGCATTGTTTTCGATTGCATTTTTAATGATGATAGAATTCTGTTCTTTACTGAGACTAATCAAATTTTTATTGAACAATTAAAGCCAAGTAATGTTTGATTATTGCCGATTGGAATGGCAAAAGAAACCTATTTCCCGACGGTACTAACTGATATGTAAATTTTAATGAACCCAATCGTAGAATTATATAGCGGATTGATACCAGTACTGTAAAGTATCCCTCCTACAACACGGTCGATAGGTTCCTATAATATAACGTGTTATGTAAAACCATGCTATAGGAGGCTAGAAGATGATACAAAAACAGGAATTAAGTTACAAAAAAGAAAAAAGAGAGAAAATAATAAATAAAAATCCTAATAAATAAAAAAAAATAAATATATATCCACGTAAATACATAAAAAATAAGCAAAAATCGGTATAAATATATTATGACTAGCAGATTGTACCCGACGTTGCGCGGGTTATGTAGTTTGCATTAGTTTAAAAAATGAAAAATGTTTTTAAATAAAAAAAAAGCAGTGGTTATTTGTAGTTGACCGTCTTAACAAACAACCCAGTTTTTGAGTACTCTTAGTCCTAAATATAAATGCACTCAATTTGCCCGTTTTTCGCCCCTGTCCCCCTTTTTAGAGCCCTTTTGCTCTAACTTTATCAACGGAATCCCTCCAATAGCTATTTGGGAAACTTAACCAAGCTAAATCGTAAAAAAATAACTTTAAAACACATAAATTACAGAATTTATGCATTAAAGTAATAATTTTTGCCCATTTTTTCTCCCTTTGTTCCATTTTGTCTCCCGTTTTGGTCATAATTTAAAAAGATTTGTAGCCTATAACCTACACCGACAAAAGCTCGATCTACATCCCAAATTTCAAGAAAATCGGTCTAAATGTTCAGGCGTGAATGGCTAACAAACAAACAAAAAACAGACTTACAGGAAGATTTATAATATATATTAGGATTAGGATAACCTGCACTCAATGTGCCCGTTTTCAGTCCCTTTTCCCCTTTTTGGATCCCTTTTGGTTCTACTTTAGAAACGGAATACCTCTAAAAGCTCTTGGGAAATTTAACCATGCTAAATCGTAAAAAAGCACCTATTACCATTTTTCCCATTTTTTCTCTCCTTTTGGTCAAAATTTTAAAAAGATTTATAGCCTATAACCTGCATCGACAAAAGGTCGATCTATATCCCAAAATGCAAGAAAATCGGTCAAGGCGTGATTGGCTAACGAACAAACCAACAAACATTTAGGAAACTTAACCAAGCTAAATCGTAAAAAATTACCTATTACCATTTTTTCCCCATTTTTCCCATTTTTTTCTCCCCTTTTAGTCAAAATTTTGAAAAGATTTATAGCCTATAACCTTCACGGACCAAAGCCTGATGTATGTCCCAATTTCAAGAACATCGGTCTAGGCGTTCAGGCGTGATTGGCTAACAAACAAACAAAAAAACAGACTTACAGAAAGATTTTTAATATATATTAGGATTAACTTTGTGAAGCGATAAAAGGATCTAAAAAAGTATTGCACTTTGTCTTAATAGTTGGCAAAATTAATTAAATTGCTTATCTTCAATATAAAAATTTTGAATTCGAAATAATAATTCTCCATTCTAACTTAATCTATTCAAAAATGTTTATTCCGTAAACCATTTCTAAAAAAAATACAATATCTTCCCCAGGCAAAAAAACAAAGTAATTAATTATAATCAAAACCATTTTTATATTGTTTTTCGGTTAAAACTTAAAACCCAACATAAATGAATACGGCACGTTTGAAGTTATTTCATATGAAAATAAACAAATTTTTTTTCATTTCTTTATTAGAATTTGCAAGAATCTCTCATCCTCTCCCTCCCTTTCTCTCTCTCGTTCTCTGTGTATGTTATTTACATTTCATATCCTCAACAGAAACGGTTAACTTTGAAAATAAATGTCAAAAAATATTGCAAGTCATACTTCATATTTACTACTCCCCAAATACCCTTAAAACACCAACACACTCTCTCTCTCTCTCTCTCTCTCTCTACCACCATAACATTCAAAAATTGTCGTCTTCACAATTAAATGACAGAGTTTACACCAACACACAGTTGAATAACAGGGTGGGAGAAGAAAGTTAATGGTGAAATTGGGCAAAACCTAAGAAAGGGGCCCCATATAATCTTTTATTGAATGACTTTTGACTTTTGATATTCATAGGTGCTAAGGAACAAGACTGAGATCATAGGAAAGCGTTTTCAAAAACTTTTGATATACAAGTTAATACGATTATTAAATGCATCGAGTGTATTCTGTACCGCCTAGTTGGCTACTACAATAGTATTGCTTTTACATCATACATACATAATTCGTCATTAGAACCTTCAGTCAGGATTATTGACCTAGTTTCTCACACCACTTATGTTGTGTGTGTTAATTTTTTACATGAGTAGCGGGACCTACAGTTTAAACGACTCCGAACGACAGATTTTCTGAGAAACTTTCATGGCAATTTTATTTACTCTCAGAGTTTTTGCCAGAAATCTGCTGAGAGGAAATCGCCGAAAAAATTCGTTTTTGTATTTTTGTTTTGATGTCTGGCCTGGGACTCGAACCCTGGCTTTTACGTCTAATAAGTCAACACACTACCTACTAGACCACGCGACTTCATTTTCCTTTTACATAGTTTAACATTAAAATTATAAAGAATAGCTATAAAAACAAAACAGTGAACTTGTTTACAAATTACCGCACTCCGTAATATAACAATAAACCCCAGCATAAAAAATGATAAACAAGTAAACAAAAATACAACAACAAACACTACAAGAATTAATATAAACAAAAATACACAAACAACAATAATAAAACAACGATGTTTACATTTATAGAGATCTCGAACAGATGAAGCTATGAACAATCCCCTTCAAGAACATTCATCAGAGTGTTTACTCTGCCATATAAAAGGTAAGGTACTCTGCCATATAAAAGGTAAGGCAAAGCAGACGACGGAGTCAGTAAAGTTCAGTCAGACTTGTGTAAAGACGCAATGTGTTTGAAGAGGTAATCGCGGTTTGAATATCTCCGTTACAAAGATCTGTCGAATAATTGTTTATTCAAAGAGTGAAAACAGAGGAATAACAAATAGAGCAATTGTTGTTGTTTACATCATGTCGTGAACTGTGAACAGAATTTCAATTAAAACTAAACACAGAATTATTTTTAATTTATTGTAATCTACGAGCAGATATTTTAAAAGTTTTAAAGGTAAAAAACGTAACAATAGGTTAGGTTAGTTGGTAGCTAGCCATTACGGTATTACTCAGTGGGGCGCTGATCCGTTATTTAGGTGTTTGAACTACCACACCCCGAACTCCGGATGAAACCGGCGAGTTCCTTTGCCTAGATTTTCAAACGTTTTGTCATCCAAAAACCAACGACGTCTGTTTTGAAGTGTAGGGCAGTGACCATTGTACCGATTTCGTTTCTTCCACATCATGACGGTTTCTGCATAATCATGGCAGAGCAGACGAAGCTTGTCAGCGAAATTGCATTAACACGGTATTTGGTTATCTTCTCTACTGAGAAGCTAGGCTGTAGTACTGACCTAAGGGTTGTAATGGCCAATTATGTAACTACATATGTAAGAGTCCAGGAGTACATATGGTCCCATCTTTCGATAGACATTGTGCTAACGAGTTTTATTCCCGAATTTTGTTTTAAACCAAGTGGTGCCTCAATGTTCTATGCATTTCTCTTAATAGACTCACATTCCACGAAAGCATAATCAACACAAATTAAAATTATTGTTATGCTATGTAAGGTATTATTTGGTTTACTCAACAGGCTCCCTTCCGACCTTTTGAGCTGAAGTCTTAGTTAGTAGCAGTAAGACTCATTTCAGTTAAATCGTTGTCCAACTTTGACTATGGATGTGCTGATATTCTAAGAAGAAAGAGAAGGCTGTGGTATGTATATTAGGCCTACATTCTTATAGGCTTATAGGCGTGGCTGAATTTTCTTGATTTACTAGGATATCATTCAATCCTTTCTATATTTTTTTTTGCCGACGACAGCAAATATTTATTACTCATATTGTTAATGGTAGGCCGGGCTCCTTGGAGACTGAAGTGAACACTCACAACCAAAAAAAAAAACAAGAACAGAACATTCACTGTTTAGCCTGCCATATAAAAGGCAAGGCAATGGAGACGAGTGTGTTAGTGAAGTTCAGTAAGTCTTGTGTGAAGACGAAGTGGGTTTGAATATCGAATAATTCCTTAGTGGTTGTTATTCTTTAGGCAAAGGATGTAGATAGCGTTACCGTTGAGCGACTAAAGTCGCAATTTGACACTTTTACTGCAACCTCGCCACTTTTGTGCCCCCTTACTAAAATGAACTAAATCTGACACTTTTCAAGATATTTTACCCTTTTTTCCCCTTTTTTTAAAAAGTATTATTCTAGACTATAGATTAGACTGTAGACTAGACTATAGACTATATTATATACTGGACTATAGACTAGAATATAGACTAGACCATAGATTAGACTGAAGACTAGAATATAGACTAGATTATATACTAAATTATAGACTAAACTATAGGTTAGGTTATATACTAGATTATATACTAGACTATAGACAAGACTATAGACTAGACTAGATTATAGACTAGACCTATAGACTAGATTATATACTAGACTATAGACTAGAATATAGACTAGACTATAAATTAGACTGAAGACTATACTGGACTGAGCGCCCTGGTAGTCTAGTGGGTAGTATGCTCGACTATTAGCGTGAGGGTCGTGGGGTTCGATTCCCACCAGAGGCTCTGGTCTGTGACACTACACCGGGCATATGGTCGGAGTTACTCAGCTCGTACATGAATATAATATAATTTGTAATTGTATTGTAATTCTTAAAATAAATAAATAAAATATACTGGACTACAGACTATAATAATAAAAGACTAATAATATAAGACTAGGCTATAGACTAGACTATAGACTAGACTATAGACTAGACTATTAGACTAGACTATAGACTAGACTATAGACTAGGCTATAGACTAGACTATGCCAAAATACCCTTTTTGTGCGACTTCTTAAAAATTTCTAGCGGTAACGCTGGATGTAGACAGAGCAATAACAAAGAAGATCAATTGTT
>CM025791.1:71966279-71991526 GCA_014635995.1 Sarcophaga peregrina | reverse complement strand
ACTCTCAGCTCATATCTCTTGGCCTGGAATAGTTTTCAACATTTTTTTTTTGTTTGAACTGAACTGAAACGACTTGCGAGGAGGGGGAAAAAAATGAAAAGAAAGAAAAACAAATTTTATCGGCTGCAATCATACTCCTGATGTAAAAATTTCGTTAAGCAATATGAAACGATTGGAAAAACAACTCATGAACAGAACTATTTTTTTCTGTTTTCTGTTCCCTTACGCTTACACTTGCAATCGTACTTGTGCTCGTAGTCGTAGTCGTTTATTGAAAATCTATGGAAAAATTTCTTTTATTTTTTTGGATTTTTCTTCATCAGAAAATCCTTTATGTTGATTATGTTACATGGAGTTTATTTTATTAAAAAAAAAAATTTAAAAAAAAAGAGAAAGAAAGTCTAGTAAAGAAAACGATATTCATACGATACGTGTAGGTATGCTGGCTGGTAACTGTTGTTGCATTCGCATCAGTAACAGCATATGGCACGTTGTAGCCAACAATATTGTAAATAAAATTACAAAAAAAACAAAACGAAAAAAGGAAGAAAAAATATTTAAAAAAAAATATGAAAAAAGAAAATAACAGAAGCTGAAACGTATAAAATTGGAATGAAAATTGAAATACTTTTGAACATCATACCGAAAAATGATGTCAATTGCATGAGTATTGTAAAGGAAACAATTTAAAATAAATATGCAAACATTCTTCCATCCTTCCTCTTCTTTCTAGTATTTTTTTGATTTCTTTTTTTTTGCATTACAAAAAATAAAAAAGGAAAACATTTAAATATTCGTATGATTTGGAAATAATTTTTGTTCTTTTGCATATCTCTCGTATGCATTTAGAATTTATAACACATCAGGATATGCTTTTCTGTTAACATTTGTGGAAGTGAAAATATTCAAAATACTTTGAATGTGGTTGCTTAGTTTTAAGCAAATAAATTCATAAAACAGAACAGGAAATTCGAATTTCTTTGGTTTTTTTTTAAACATCAATGAATTTTTTCTTAATTATTTCAATGTTTTTCAAACGAATAAACTGCTTCGGTTTCAGCTCACATTATTTGTATTTGAATGAATGTTAAACTTAAATTTGAGATTGTTGCATGGTTTCTGTCATAGATTAGCAATGAGTACTCAAAAAGCTGAATAGAATTGAATCATATTCATAATTTCTGAATTTTGAAGTACTCATCATATTCATATCTAACAAAACGTATGATGTTATTGATTGCGACTCACATGTACATATACATACGAACAAACAAAATAAGCATGAATCGCGAACGACCACTAAAATACTCCCTAGAAGGCTGTGTATTTACTTGCTGCTCTGTTTTTTTGCTTATGAGTCTTTTGCCATTTGTTGTAAATGCAACAATAACTAAGACCGTATTATAAGCATTGCTGCCAAGCTGCCAGATAAATGAAGCATCAAATCGTTAAATATTTGAGAAAAAATCGTCAAAATCGTCAAAGACGTTTATTGAAATCGTAAAAAAAAACGTCAGAAGGTTAGCCAAGGTTAGAGGACGTGCACCTGTTGGTCAAGACAAGCACAGTACCCGGAGGTCGAAATTGACCTATTGTACATTTTCCTTAGGGGAGGAAGGAAATGAAGGATATAAAAATGTAGTGAAGGGGAGGGAGAATGGGAAACGGAGGAATGAAAAGAAACAGACACAAATCAATAGAGGTTGAGAGTGCGACTACACTTATGAAGCCATAGCACCTTTGAACCAGTCCAAGCTGCTAATGAATCTGTGGAGAGCCTTGATGTCGGCTCTCGACACAGATCTCAAGTTCTCAAAGAAGGCCCTGCCAAGGGTCCTCAACCTCAACCTACCAAGGGCTCGGCAGTTGCAGAGGAGATGTTAGATAGTCTCCAACTCCTTCTCATCGCAACATACCCTGCAATAGTCCGGCTGGGATCTGTTGAGCTACCTAATCTCGAAGTGCCCCGTGGTAAAACCGACAACCAACCTTAACCAAGCCCAGCAGCCACTCTGTCTTCTTACTGTCCACAGCAGGCCAAAGACGCCTAGAAACAGAACAACCCGATCCGTTCCCCCAACTTCTCTGCTCTTCCCTCCTGACCCATCCATCGATGAGCCAAAAAAAATCGTCAGAAAAAAACATATAAATAAATTGAAAGGTTTTAAAAAGAAAGGTCAATATAAAGTCAATGTTAAGCAGCGATAATATTCCATAATATTAGGAAGTCAAAAGATTTTGGCTTTATGGGCATAAAAATTCAGTATGATGCTCGCTAGAACTGAAACATTTTTCAAGACGTTGCAATAAATACTTCACTTTATCTGATCTGAGGTCGCCGTGGTCTAGTAGGTAGTGTGCTGTCTTATTAGACGTAAAGCCAGGGTTCGAGTCCCAGGCCAGACATCAAAATAAAATAGAAAAAGTGTTTTTTCGACGATTTCCTCTCAGCAGATTTCTGGCAAAAACCCTGAGAGTAAATAAAAATTGCCATGAAAAGTTTCTCAAAAATCTGTCGCTCGGAGTCGACTTTAAACTGTAGGTCCCGCTACTTATGTATAAAATTAACACACACAACATAAGTAGTGTGAGAAATTAGGTTAATAATCCTGACTGAAGGCTTGTAATGACCAATTATGTACGTATGTATCTGATTTGCTTACAAATTACACCATTTATAACTGACCGAAAATGGAATTTAACTCTCATGTATGGGTAGGCCCTTAAAGTTTATTTTGAGGATTCTCGACGATATATAGGTGAGGTGGTAGTAGGTCGTTAAGCACGATAGTGTTCCAACTCCATTGATTTATTGGAACATCGTTACAATGTGGTTTGTGTTTCACTGTTCTATCACTCTACAACGGATATTGCTCAAGCGAAATAATGGGACTTATTTTTCGGCCAGCACATCCGTTTGTGGTCGATTGGCAAGTGTATCTTACATTATTTAGCAAACAAAATTTGTTCTTTAATCGGGCTATTCGTATGTCGAACTCCCTTCCTGTAGAGATCTTTCCTGTTACTTGTGATATAAAAATATTTAACCAAATGTCCATAAACACTGCTCTCACTTTCGTCCTTCCTATATTTTCCTAGTTTCAAACACAGTGTTTTGCCTATGTTTTTCCGAAGCTATATTGGAATATTTTAAATTTTACTATTTACGATACTATTCAGAAGTTGTAATTTCTTGGCTTTTAAGGGTTAAAAAAATGCATACAATACATAAAAATCATCATAGGTATTCGAAAATAAGTTGAAAATATAATACTTTACTCCTTAATATTACTAATTAATATACTAAAGTAATTAATATCATGTAAGGATAAGATAAGGACATAAATCATCATGTCGTTAATATGATATTTTTGGTTCACAAAATCGTCAAAATGACGATAAATCGTCAAATCTGAAATGAGTAGACTTATGAATCAAACATATTTTGAATGGTATGAGTTTGATGTCAACGTTGTACGCATACTCATTACAACACATACTTATAAATCAACATTGCAGTGAGTATGAATGAATCAGAGTACATAATTAAATTTCAATATTGTTGACTCACTTATATTTAAAATTTTATAAGTGCTTATGAATAGCGATAAAACTATTTATTGCTGATCTCTGGTTCCTATGCAATAGTGAGTGCTGTAGTAAATTTTAATTAAACAAATTTCTTTTCTGTGTTTACTTTCTAATTAATAACAGATAGTGACAGATCTGTACTATTTACATACATACATAATTGGCCATTACAACCCTTCACTGAGGATTACGACCTAGCTTCTCACACCACTAATGCTGTGTGCGTTAATTTTATACATGAGTGGGGGGACCTACAGTTTAAAGTCGACTCCGAACGAGAGATTTTTGAGAAGCTTTTCATGGCAATTTTTACTCTCAGAGTCCTTGCCAGAAATCTGCTGAGAGGAAGTCGCCGAAGAAATATTTATTCGTTTTGATGTCTGACCTGGGATTCGAACCCGGGCTTTTTGTCTAATAAGCCAACACACTACCCACTCTGTACTATTTACAATCTCTTATTCTAGGAGTACACGGACATATCGGTTATATGAGCTCCTTAGAACTTTCTGAATACAATATTTGGGACTTCTGGCATAAAGATTAAAGATTAATTTTCGAACTGAACATACATACATAATTGGTTATTCCAAACCTTCAGAAAGGATCTGGACCCAGCCTGAGTGGCGGGACCTACAGTTTAAAGTCGACTCAGAACAAGAGATTTTTCAGAAACCCTGCATGACAATTTTATTTACTATCAGAGTTATTGCCAAAAAAAAGGTGTTTTTCAGGCGGAGATCATGGTCATTTTGAAAGCGAGACAATTATCACTGAAAATCGCTTGATTCGTTTGGACTGCAAGACTGTAATTACATTCCTAATGAAAATACATATTTTCACCATGAATGCAATATTATTTACTTGTTATACGGTGCCGCATAAGCTCATTGACAGCAAGCAGTGCTAGACTACGCACAATGGGTTTTTTGATACCAAAAATGAGAATTAATTGCAAAATTAAGTTTGGAAGAACCGAATAAATTCTTGTAGTCGATAAAAGTACACAACATTCCACATCACGGGCGCAAAAATTATCTTTTTGACGTCTAGCGTTATGTCACAATATAATTTTCAAATTTTAATTATTTGTCGTTTTCCCTGCGTGATATATAAATTTCAACTTTTCGTGTTTTAAAAATTACTTTTGGGTACTTTTTAAAGTGATAAATAAAAATATTTTAATGGAACCTTCAACCTCAGGTTAGTTAGATTAATTTATGTTTTTGGTTTTTATGTGTAATCTGTATTATTATTTTTAATTAATTTTCGCGCGAAAGCCTATAAATTAGGTGATTTCGGGAAATATGTTGATAAATAGTTGTGAATAAAGCCAAATTAAGAAAAAAATCTTTGTTTCCTTAAAAATATAAACGCTTTTGAAAATATTTATGAAAAATTTTTCTGCACTTTTTTGCACACTTTAAAATAAAATTGAAATGTATTGTTGCACCTACATATAAAAAAATTATTATATTAAATATATTCACATCCTCGAATACGATTTTTATTTCTCGACAAGAGCTTTTTGAAATAATGATGAAGTCGGATTGTGAAAACATCCATGGACAATTGATCTTTCTTAAAGAACAAATGCGGAAACGTTTATTGTCAAGCAAACATAATATAAAAGTTTTCAATGAAACGATGAATGCTTTTTGTTTTCAATTCAGGACTCGCTGGGATTCATCTTTGCGAATGAAGAAACGTTTTGTTTTAAATAATAAGACGTGGCTAGATTCGCCAATAGGCTTCCCTCGTAAACCTGGTGTTAAAAGTGGTAGAAAGGAGCTCGATTTCGAAGATTGTTGTGAACGTAGCAAAAACAAGAAGACCATTGCTTTGAGAAAAACTATTCGTTCACCCTTGTTGGCACACGCAACACAAATGAGTCTGAGGGCAGATGGTAAATTAAAAGCTTCAAAAATGGTCAAAAAAATAACAAGCACTTCACCATCTGATGTAGACATATTATACAAAAGTTTTTTAAAACCTTCTACAGTGACCCAAATCTCTAGAGAGGAAGCATTGGCTGTTTTGGTTGAAGCCAAGTTGTCACAACATCAATATAATATTATCAGTGTTTCCGTTCATGAAAGATTTCCATCATATTCACAAGTGCAACTAGCGAAAAATTATTGCTATTCCAAAAACGAGTGCCTCAAGCACAAATAAGTTTACAGGCTCTTTTGGACCATACCGTAGAGAGTATTATATCACTCAAGAGCAATATAATTGATGCATTAAAGGATGATGAGTTAAGCAGTTTCTGTCTATACACAAAATAGGGCTTTGATGCTAGCTCTGGTCACACAGCTTCTATGCAAGCATTCCACTATCCAAATACTACAGACTCATCGGTTTTTATTACATCAATCGTGCCGATAAAATTAATTTACAACAGCATAATCATATGGCAAAATCCTCGTTCAGCATCTCCTAGATATTGTAGGCCATTGAAAGAGGAATTTATAAAAGAAACCACGATTGTTGCTAAGAATGAAAAAGATAGAGTGGATCAGGAAATAAAAAAACCTGAAGGAGTCTGTCAGTTCTTATTTCATATTCCTTGCAAGTAAAATCAGAAAATTTGGAGTTCGGTTTGTCGATTCTGCATGGCTGGATCAGATTTTTTGATGCTACAGACTAGAAGATGACAATAATAATGATATTGATGCCTATACTAATTATAGTGATAATGATGATGATTATAATTGATAATGATAATGGTAAAGAATGAGATAAGGGATGGAAATGTGTGTCTTTTTTGGAAATACTGCAATTTTTCTTTAATTAAACTAATGGAAAATGAATAAAATTTGTACTAAATAATATTACAAAATTGATTAGTTTTACTTCTTAAAGTGAATTTAACTGAAAAAAAGTTAAAATTAGAAACAAGAAAAGTTACCACGAATTAATTCCCACTTTTGGTATCCAAAACCTCAATGTGCGATGCACACTGTCGCAAGCGTGGCCAAAAATGTTTAAAGTCAATTTGGGAAATACATTATTTTTTAACCTTTATCAAACTTTACTTTACCTTTATCTACGCTTTTGTATCTCAAAATCAAGAATTCCAATGCAATATGGAAAATATTTGGGAAAACTTGAACTTTGACATATTTTTGTCATATTACTGTCAACATCAATGCAGATTTTGAGCAATGGGTGCACCGTAAGAAAAATAATATAACAAATGTGTTGCATCATATTGAATAATTTGTGGAAAGTCGTATTCAAAGATTTCTAACAGATATAGAGATTAGTAATAATTGGACAAAATATAGACGCGGAAATAATAGGTTTGTCTCTCACTTTATGAGTCAATATCCTACTCTAGCCACAAAAGACAAAGATTTTTGACCTCTCACTTTTTGACACCCTTTACTGAACTCTCTAATAAAAATTTTGCTGCAATAGCAACATTCAGTTTGGTTACCTCTAAGAAATGTTTGATCTCCGAGTTGAACTTTGATTGTGGTATTGCAATGGGGGTAAATGTCGGCCTAAGTGAGACTCCATTCTTCAAGGAGAGTCTCCCATCTTAACTAATATGAGTTAATGTTTGTCAAGCCATTAATAATTATTGAACGTTAGAATATTGCAACAAAATAAATCTGTTTGCGAAGTTTCCACATTTACAAGTTTATTCAGTGCAGTTAGCATATAGTTATTATACTGATTCATAATGCAAAATGACAGTAGCAAAGAAAAGGACATCAAGTTGAATTTCGGATAGTATCAACGCCGTATTTAATATACAGGTCGGATAGTACCATTTTCGAATATGAGTTTTTAATTTTAATTTTTGTTTCGTAAAACACTGAAAGTGAAGTTTTCTCACATTAAAAAACATTAAATGAAATTTCATTAGAGATTAATTACTTTTAATGGACACTTTTTCCCCCTCATAAATATTGCCAGACAATAAGGAAAATTAATAATAAAGAATGAATGAATGAAAACAGAAGAAAAAACCCTCATAACATCAAAATAAAATAACGAGACATTAAATTTAATTTAAAAACATACTGAAAAAGCCATTAATTGACAGTAAATCACTCAAAATGTGACAGTCAATTGATAGTTAGTTAATGAATGGCAGAGAGAAGCAGCAAATGTTTGTTGGGTTGAGTCAGCAATTAAAATGATGAAATTCGTAAGAAATTGTAGAGTGTCTGTATATGGGAATAGACATTAAATTTTATACTCTATGTGTGTATAATAAATTTTTTGCAGTGTTAAATACTATTCCTTTGAAATGAAATAAACTAAGGAAATGGTGTGGTTAAAGAGCATTATTATAAATCCGAGTTATTCACGTGTCAATCCGGGACAGCGTTACCGTTGAGCGACTTAAGTTGCAATTTGACACTTTTTCAGCGACATCGCCACTTTTTGTGCCCCCTTACTAAAATGAACTAAATCTGACACTTTTCAATATTTTCGACCCTTTTTTCCCCTTTCTTAAAAAGTATTTTTTCTAGACTATAGACTAGACTGTATACTAGACTATAGACTACACTATAGACTAGATTATATACTAGACTGTAGACTAGATAAAATAGATTAGACTATAGACTAGACTATAGACTAGACTATATACTAGACTATAGATTAGACTATATACTAGACTATAGACTAGAGTATAGACTAGACTATATACTAGACTGTAGACTAGAGTATAGACTAGACTATATACTAGACTATAGACTAGATTATATACTAGATTATATACTAGACTATATACTAGACTATATACTAGGCTATACTCTAGACTACATACTAGACTATAGACTAGACTGGAGACTAGACTATAGACATTTTCTTTTCTTTTAAAAATGTTGCCCCTTTTTACTGCCAAAATACACTTTTTGTGCGACTTTTTCTTCAAAAATCCCCTTTTTGTGCGACTTCTTAAAAATTTCCAGCGGTAACGCTGATCCGGGAGAATTGTTTTTAAGAAACTTGGATTGCTTTACATTGCAACAGTACGGGGGAGATACTTTCGAATAAAGACAAAGACACAATCTGAGTCGCAGAATTATTCACGTGTTCGTACACATCATCAACTACTAATAAGGAATGCTCTGTGAAGAAAAAGAAAATAATTCACATTATAGCAGCTATTTGCGAGGATACCTAACACTGAGACATTTTCCAAAACAGAATCAGACAGACCTCTCTCAGTATACTATCGTGAATGCAGTTTGTTCAGGGTCAACTTTACATCTTCTCCTGAATTTCGATTGTTATGTCTCCACATACTGATGATAGCGTTCCGACTACTTCAATAAGCACAAACTTATTCTTGTTGAACTAATAAGCTCAGAATATTTAACGTATGTGTAGAGTCCACTCCGTCATTGTAAGGTATGTGAAAATACATGTCCAAATAGTTATAAAAAAAATAGAGGCCGTAGCGCAGGCATCTCTAAAAATGACCTAAAAGTGAGGATAGGCGCAAATTCTTAAACACAGAAATTAAAAATAATTATAAAAAAAACTTAAATTAACAGAAACACAGAAATAGAGTCATTTTATCAGATGAACAGTTTCGGAGAAGAATCTTCTCAGATCGAAAGGACCAATATCTTCCGCTAGCTTCCTAAAACTAAAAAAGAACCCTGAGATTTTAAATTTCAGTGCAATGGCAGGAGATGTCATTAACAGACTAAAGCTCCTCTTCGTAATTTTGCATAAAATGTGCCACAAAGTAGTTCCTTGTGGTCTCAGTGCCTAATGGTTAGTTATAAATTTTTTTTGTCTGTCTGGGGAAGCTAAATAAGTTAGGTGGGAAAAATAGGTTTGCCTTATGCTAGATTCCAGGTTATAGTAGTAATGAGCAAATAGGCTGCTGATGGGGTTTTAAACTTTTGTAGGAGTGAGAACAAATATTTGGAAATCATGAGAGAGATAAAAAGAACCGGGAACTATTCTCCAAGCAAGGGGGTTTGAGGCAATTAAAACTTTTGCTGCGAAACTACAATTAGAGAATGTGTGATGCCTAATAACTTGAAGTTGGTAACCGATATTTTGGCGGAGCACTTTATTTCGTTTAGCAAACTAACGAGGAATAACTTTAGGTTGGTAACCGGTTTATTGACACTGGCAGTCAGCACAACTTTTCAGAAAGGCAATCGTATTGATACGTAGTGTGAGCGGCAAAAGAAAGTGTACATAAAAAAGCTATACATTATTAAATTATCGTTAGTTGTATTTTAAAATTGTTAAATTGCCAGTTTTTAAAATTGAAACATATAAAAAAATTACAAATACGAAATATTATAAAATTTTTTTCGGGCACTGTCCTTACAAGCGGTAAAAGTTGAGTTTGTTTATTGTTAGAATTTTATCCATATTGTACACTTTCTTTTGACGCTCACTGTATATTCTGTGATTATGAGGCATTAATGCTTTTCAGAAGGAAACAAATGAAGGAATTTTAAGTGTTGGACAGAGAATTGTTCTTTTTGACATCAACCGTCAAAGAGAATTTAAACTGTATTATAGTACTATATCACATCTTCATAGAAATAAGGTTATAAGGGGCCTTCTATCCCCTTTTTTGCCATGATACATCGACTGTATTCATTTGCCGACCAATCCAAAGAAGTTAGCTATAATATGCACAGACATCTTGGTTAATTTGATTGTTCACATACAGTGACGAGCAGAAGCGAGTGCATGTTCACAATACTGAGTTTCGTCATCCACAAAAACAAAACCATACAAGCAAATACAAAAAAAAAAAATTAATTTTAATTCTTTATTTTATTCTTAACAAATAGCAGTAAAAAAACAATAATTAATGAAATGAATTCAATGAGTTTGAATGAAAAAACGAAAATAACCCACATAAACTCAATTTTGCACGTTTCAAGAAAATTCAAGAAACTAACCCAATTTCAATATTTGGTCCATAGACCCTTATTAGAAATAGCTTGATTTACGCGGTTTGAGATGCTTTCTACAAAATCAATAAGATCTTTCCGAATTCGATTCCATTTCGCATTTATACGATCTCAAAATTCGTCCATGTTTGTTGGGGCTGTTTCGTACTGCCCGATCTGGATTTTCACGAATGGCCAAAGATTTTCAATCGGATTGAGGTCGGGACTTTGTTCTGGCATTACATCAATTGAAAATTTTGTTTCCCATACCATATCTTTACAATTTTTGCTGTGTGCTTCGGATCGCCATCCTGTTGGAAAACAATTTCTTATTCGGAATAAGCATAAAATTCGGAAGATGGGTTTGCAGAACCGCGTAAATCAAGCTATTTCTAATAAGAGTCTATGGACCAAATATTGAAATTGGGCTAGTTTCTTGAATTTTCTTGAAACGTGCAAAATTGAGTTTATGTGGGTTGTTTTCGTTTTTTCATTCAAACTCATTGAATTCATTTCATTAATTATTGTTTTTTTACTGCTATTTGTTAGGAATAAAATAAAGAATTAAAATTAATTTGTTTTTTTTCTATTTGCTTGTATGGTTTTGTTTTTGTGGATGACGAAACTCAGTATTGTGAACATGCACTCACTTCTGCTCGTCACTGTAGATGACCATTTTATTTTCCGTTGCGAAGTATTCACAGGTCGATTTCGCCTTTTTTGTGACAGTAAAGGCCTCACTCTGGCTGAAATACACTCGTCAGGCAATCTAGTGAACAGTTTTGTATTGATATATACAATGCGGCGGTAGCAGCTGTAATTTTCGAGCTTGTGTTGAAGATCGGATGAAAAGCCAGCTTCTTACTAACTGTGTGTGTAACGAAAATCTAATGAACACAATCACCCTAAAAGATTAATGATATCTTAAATAGAGAGCTCCTTAAGAATCAGTGTTTGATCAAAGAACACCCAGAAATCCGTGATACTTCAAGAACTAAAATAATAGTAGAAAGCTGATTAAGATCGAAATCCTAAGAAGATGCTCTCAAAAGATAATGAAAAAAAAAGGAATATGAGCCCATTTTCCGTTGAATTTAAGCTTTTCTTATGTAATTCGCATTCACTTTGGGGAATTGCTTAAAAATCAATATTTAAGGAGGAGATTTTAGAAACAAAATGTCAAGATATTGACAAGAATCATTACAGTACAGTACAGTACAGTATCAACAACACTGATATGTTTTCTTTATTCGAATATCAGATAATATTTCAATCCCTCCTCTCAAGGCAAAATAATTTATTTTTTATTTTTCAATTTCAACTTTAAAAATGCCACAGTAAGAGAAGTTGAAAGGGGAGGGGGGGGGGGGGCAAGGTATAAGATGTTTACGTTATAAAACCTCAATGAATGTCTTTGTTTTGTTCTTTTGATGTGCTGTGCTGTTCTGTGCTGTGCTGTGCTGTTCTGTGTTGTGCTGTTCTATTCTTTTGTTGAGTGAATGAAGGAACGTACAAATAAATGAAGAGCTGAATGAGTGATTTATTGCCGAAAGTATTTTGAAACTGATTGTGGAAGACAACTCGTAACATTCTATACAATTTATGTGTTTGTTTTTGTTGTATTTTATTTAATATGAATGTGTGTCACATATTCAATCCATCCAAAAAAAGCATTCTAAACAGGGTGAAATATTCTATGAAGCCTTGGCATAACTGAATGGTGGTGGTAGCTCAGGCACTACTACGACACATAGTGTTGCCTGAATTGATGGCGATGACTGGTTGGTTGGTTGTTTAGTTGTTGTTGATGATGATGATGGCTGATGGTGGTGGTGGTAGTGGCTGAAAAAGCTGATGTGTCAGTAATAATGACACACTCAACAACTTTTCACAGAAAACGAAACAAAAATAAAAAGCTATACACACACACACTCACAAACCAAACCACACACATACCGCAATTTTTTTTTGCCGAATGAAACAATTCAAGTTCGTTATTTTGCTGGTTCACTGACTGGCTATTATTCGTCGCTTAATAAAAGGGAAGGGTTTCCTTTATTCATTTCATTTCGTTTCGTTTTTTTTTCTTTTGCTGTCAACAATGACGAACGTCTTCCGATAACATATTTCACGATTCTATTCTTTTGTATCAAACATACGAAGCTTATAAATGTTTTGTTGTTTTGCAATTGAAAATCAGTATGGATGTGTGTGTGAATAAGGAATTTATGTAATAAACAATATAATAATACCACAAGCATTTATGCATGTATGTTTGTGTATGTATTTGTAAAGAATTATTATCTTTTATTTCCCTTTTTTGTTATACTAAAGATAAGCACATACATACGTATAGAGAAGAATAGGAACAATACTTTCATCATGGCAGTCTGTTAGCGTCATATATCACACGCAACATTTAATCAAGGGATCAATTTACGCCTCTACGCAATAAAATACACGCAGAAAAATAAATTATTTTTTATTAATTCAATATTAAAATAATGTTATGAAAAGGGGAATGTTGTTTTGCTTTCCCACTGTTTAAATTGGAAATAAAAGTAACAAATAAAAACAATGAACTTGTTTACATGATAAACAAGTAAACAAAATTATGCTAACAAAATACCAGTATAAAATACTGATAAACAAGTAAACAAAAATGTAACAACAAAAAAAAAACTTCAAGAATAAATGTAAGCAGAAATACAACAACAAGTAAATATAAATGTAAACAACATACTTACATTTATAGACATGTTGACATTTATAGATATTTCGCGAAGACGAAGTCATTTGCTTTCAAGAGCATTCATCATACTGTTTACCCTGTGATATAAAAGGCAAGACAAAGGAGACAAAGGGGTTAGTAAAAATTCAGTCAGTCTTGTGTGAAGACGCGCGGTATTTGAAGAGATTAATCATGGTTTGAAGATCTGCGTTACAAAGATCTGTCGAAAAATTGTTATTGTTTATGCAAAAAAGTGTAAAGAGGAATAATAAACAAAACAATTGTTATTGTTTACATAAAATAGTGAACAGTGACACACTGAATCGTGCGAATAATACAGAATTTTAATTAAAACTAAACACAAATTTATTTCTATTTTATTTTGAAAGGTAAAAACGAAACACTAAGATTACTGGCTCCGCTTATTAATTGCGGTGCTTCCAGTGTCAATTTTCGATTTTTATCTCATAAGTTCGATATAAAATTTTCGATATCTCTAGAATTGGCATCTGAAAGTCTCCGGCATGGTGTAGCAACATTTAGTCTCAGGCCTAGTTTTAGTCTGGAACAACGTTTTTCTCGTGGTTGAAGAAGTAATTTAGTTTGTGATAGGGCATCGCTCAATAAAGTTACTTGTTAATCAAGAGATTCCTACGATACAAGGCATTCGTAGGTCAAGATATGTAGATTTGACTACTGTAGACCTAGTCAGTTTCCTAGATTCCTGATGCCAGTTTACACATTTATCGCCTATAATGCCGGATGTGATAGGATGCCTGCAAACAAGGTAAAGTTTCTGATTGTAGTCGGCATGACGCCCGCCAGAATTCGCTAGATCTTTGTCTTGCTGTATTCAAGTTGACACGCATCCTCCTCGTGACCCCTTCTAGATGGTATACTAGCATCCGCGAGCATTACAACCCTTCAGTCAGGATTACGACCAAGCTTCCCACACCACTTACGTTGTATGTGTTCATTTTATACATTAGTGGCGGGACCTACAATTTAAATTCGACTCCGAACGACAGATTTTTTGAGAAACTTTACATAGGAATTTTATTTTCTCTCAGAGTTTTTGCCAGAAATTTGCTAAGAGGAAGTCATATTTAAATCGTGGCCTTACCTCTAATAAGCCAGCACACTATCTACTAGACTAAGATGATTTCGCCTTGAAACCCACCACGTAAAACCAGTGTCCAATGAAAGCAATATCACAAGCCTATAACAGGATCCCCTCAAAAGTTGACAATCACGGCAAACGTTTAAAAGGCTATGATTAGAATTGGAACGTCCGTTTCCTCACTTGGATAGAAACTTCCTCCCAAGTGCCAGATGTCCTCGTGGCATCAGGGCTACCCAAGAAATTTGATGGTTAGGACATGGATCCAAAAGGCTTGTCATAGTATTAATATCAAAGCAGTACGTAAAGGTCGCTTAAGGGTTTTCTAAACTCTACCAAGATCAGTTAGAATGAATGAATCAACTTCCAGTATTAACACCATTTCCACTCCAACAGATCCACTCTCGCATTTGTCACTGAGTGAGTGAATAAGTATGTCTACGTGCATTAGTGTGTATGCGGTTTTTTTCATAATAATAAGCACTCAGGGGATGGCCCCTACTCATGCAGTGCATTGTTCAAGTTTAGGAAAATAGGTTATAGGAAGGTGGAAAGAGGGAGTAGTGTTTGTGGACATTCGATTTAAACTTACCAATATTGTCATTGACGAGAAAAACTTTCGCTGGAAGATCATTCCACAAGCGAGCAGTGCGGGCAAAAAGTTAATTCTCCCTGTAATGCATTCTACGGTTCACTGGACAATCAACCACAAAAGAATGTGCTCTGCGAGAAGCTCGAGTACCACAATGAAACACACGCCACATTGCGACGATGCTCCAACGAATCATGTATAAAATCAATGCACACAACATAAGTGGTGTGAGAAGCTAGGTCGTAATCCCGACCTGAAGGGTTGTAATGACCAGTTATGTATGCACGTGTATAGTTAACATATCTCGTGGGTAATCGATCAGATCTATGCCAAGAAAACCAATCCGTCCACAATATTTTCCAACCATGCTCTCCATTAATCAAAATCAAATTTTTCGCTCAGTGTAACGAAAAGTAATTTGATGAAGATAGAAGAAGAAGAAGAATTGAGAAAATGTGATTCTATACGGCTGATGAAATCTATTGTTGGCTGTCATTTTGACAATTTACTGCCAAAAAGGCAAAAAAAAAAATTAACGAACAGAATAGACAATAAATTGCGAGATACGCATACACAACACAGACGTGAACCACATTAACGCATTTATCTTTAAATGAGAATTACAAATACAACTACAACTACAAAAACAGTATAGAGTATAGATTTACACGTCCTTAGGCCTACTAAAAAAGAGAGATAGAGAGAGTGAGAGTAATGGTTTCATAACAATAAATTTTCCTAAAACTATACTTCGAAAATGTTCTTCTTCTTTCATCTTCTCAAACGTACGTACGATTTGAAGAAAACATTTGAAATGTTTTGCGATTTTTTTTGTTGTTGCTTCTTCTTCTTCATCTTGGTTTTTATAAAAGCTCAGCAGTTTTTTGTAAGTGAATTACTGCCACACAACTACGCTAACAAAATCTATGACGTAGCAAAGCGAGAGAGACACAGAGAGAGTGCGAGTAGTAGAAAATAGATAAAAGAAGACAGAAATTGTTACGATTATATGCCGTATGTATGAGTGTATGAATGTATGTGTTTTAAGAAGAAAGCGTGGCACATGAATAATATTTATGAGAATGAAATGCTCCCAGTTGCGACATAAATATGTCCACACCATGAGGGTGTTTCGTTTCGTTTTACATTCGTACAGGGACGGGTATACTGTTGTATACGTTAGAATATATAAATAGTATCTGTTTGAATTACTCACACACACACACATTCATATACACTCATACACACATACATACATCGTTATCTATAAAGTTGTAAATGAAATGAAATGAAGGTCTTCTCACTAATCTGAATCTGAAATGCTCAACATAAAGTAGTAGATGATGACTGAATGGCCATTAGAGTGCTTTTGTTGGATTTATGGTGTCGTGGCATTAAAGTAATCATTTTAACAAAATTATTAAAGAAAAGTAATGGTTCGGGTCAGTAATGATTCAAATTTTTATCATTTCGAAGAGCCTTTTATAGCGTGTTTATAGAACCCTTAGACCTTATATAGGGAATATGAAAATTTAAAAAAAAAATACCTTATTAAGCGTCAATCGTCAAATCGTCAAACCCACCAGCGTTTTTTTCGCGGCCATTCATAACTAGAAACCTACCGTTTTATGCTGTTATGGAAATCAACTACGTGAAATTATCAAAACTTCATCAGAATCGAGAGATCGGCAGTATATATTCCCGCCAAGGAGGATACCTTCAAGTTTCCTTAATGTCTCGGGTCAAGGCCCCCTGCTTTTATCCCAAGATCCGCCCTTGATCCATCTGTGTCCCACTTACAAAAGAGTACTCATAATACTACATTCGTTTTTGTCACTAGGTCACCTTGCGAAACATTTTCCGAAACTACAGAGTCTACTAAGTTAAGGATTAAACTGTTAATCACTCGATATTCGTGAAATATCCTAACAAATTACATGCTGGACTTGTCATCCATTATTGTAACTACTGATGGTTTTCTTCTCTTTGTGCAAATCCAACAGAACTTCCAGCACATCCAATAAATGTTTCTGTAACTGGTTCAAGTCCATTTGTACTGTTTTCGGACTCGTTCTATTTGCCCAGTTTCTGTTCATCATCGTATACATTCAGTCCATATTTCCCGGGTTCCATCCACAGGATTCCCCAGGATTATCTTATCTGCCCTTTAAGTAAATGTACTGTTACGTCTTTATCTTTTAAAAACGTTTAAAAGATAGATTGCAAATAATATAAAAATAAAGTTTTGTAGAGTTTTAATTAAAATTCTTTATTGTTAGCACAATTCTGTGTGCCAGTGTTCAAAACCTGATGTAAAGAACAGCAATTATTTTGTTTGTTAGTCTTTTTTACACTTTTTTGCGTAAACAATAACAATTATTTGACAGTTCTTTCTAACGGAGATCTTCAAACACCATTATTCTTTTCAAATACACAGCGTCTTCACACAAGACTGACTGAATTTTTACTCACTGACTGACTTTTATATTGCAAAACGTAAATAATCTGATTAATGTCCGTGGCAATCGGAGATCTCTATAAATGTAAATGTATTGTTTATATTTATTCTTTTTTGTTGTTGCATTTTTGTTTGCATGTTTATCCCTAATTTTATACCGGTTTTTATTATTATAATTTTTTGGTTTTGGCTTGGTTTTTTTGGTAAATTTTTGTTTACTTATTAATATGTAAACAAGTTCATTGTTATTGTCTTTGTAGTTTTTGTTTACAATCTAAACGACGTGTAAGCAAACACCATTTCCGTAGCAATGCTCATGAACTTCTTCTGATCGGAGCAGATTGTCTCGGATTGTCTTTGAAATTTTACCTGTTGTATCGTTGATCTGCAAATGTCGAAGAGACGTTTCTGCTCAATTTTGTCGCCATGTTTTTAATAAGATAAATGAGCTTTGATTACACATATTTCCATTCTGAAATTTTTTAGCTCGATTATTAGATTAGATCATTCGCTTCCTTATTTTCAATTACTCCTTGATGACTAAGTTCTTATATAACACACGTCATGCCTTATGTAATTGTTAATCGCCTTTTTATATTCCCGGACAGTCCTTGATCCCTTTGATATTTGGCCATGAATGAAGATAGTCCAATTTTATGTGCCAAGTTTACCAAATTGTTGCTGGCCGAGATCATATTTATCGTCGGTTGTGGTCGGATGGATGAACACATAGTTTGGTTCTTCTATATAGAGACCAACTCCAACCGTGTACCAACAAACCTACACTTTCTGCTATAGAGTCGCCTCATATCGATATTAATAAAACGATTTGATGGAAAATATTGCTTTCAATGCTCTGTCCTTCTCGTAATCCATAAACAACACATTATTTGAACATTTCAAATTATTCTAATGTCGTATTGTCCCTTTATCGCTGTTCACTACAATGTTGAGCACCAATTTAGAACCAAAAGCTCTTCTGTCATTCAGTTATTACCCAAATATTTGATATATTTATCAAATTTATCAAATATAGAATTTGATAGCTTTATATGCTTACATCCAAAGGAGAGTGCTCCCACTCTATTTAATTTTCTTTTTTACTCACTGTTTCACCAGTATTCTCTTTAGAGTTAACAGGTCTGCTATGATGTTGAAAAAGTTCGTGAGTTCATGGTATAAGTATTGTTGCGAAAATGGAAACGGTGGAACATTGTTTAACATAGAAATGATAACCAAAAGCTACAAAAACAGCCATCAGTATGAAGGAAAAGAGGATAGACAAGTAAGGAAGAATGCAACTACAAACAATGTAAACAAAGTACACAAACAACAACCAAATCGCGATGGAATACTCGAGAAATGGAAAACAACAAACATTCGAATTCAAAAATGTTCATCAAACTGTTTACGTGAGCATATAAAAAGCCAAGACAAAGCAGGGAAATAGTAGTAAGAATTTAGTCAGTCTTGTGTGAAGTTGCGCTGCATGTGAAGAGAACAGTCGTGGTTTGAAGATCTCCGTTGTAAAGATCTGCGTTGTTAGCAAAGAAAGTCAATTATTGATGGTGGTGGTCTAGTAGATAGTGTGCTGGCTTATTAGACGTAAAGCCAGGGTTCGAGTCCCAGGCGACACATCAAAATAAAATACAAAAATTATATTTTCGGCGATTTCTTCTCAGCAGATTTCTGGCAAAAACTCTGAGAGTAAATAAAATTGCCATGAAAAGTTTCTCAAAAAATCTGTCGTTCAGCGTCGACTTTAAACTGTAAGTCCCGCCACTTATGTATAAAATTAACACACACAACATAAATAGTGTGAGAAACTAGGTCAATAATCTTAACTGAAGGGTTATAATGACCAATTATGTATGTATGTATGTATGTATGTAAATGAGATTTGATTACACAATTTTGCATTCTGTAATTGTTAGCTCGACTATTAGATTCAAGCATCCACATCCTCATTTTCAATCGCCCCTTGATGACTAAATACTGATATAACACATGCCATATTATATGTAATTGTTAATCGCATTTTATATTCCCGGACAGACGTTCATGCCGTTGACATTTAGCCATGAATAAAGATAATCAAATCAAACCTTAACCATTCCTTAATCTCATTGTCGATTGTGGTGCGATGGACGGTTTGGTCTTCCACATAGAGGCCCACACCATTCGAAGGTCGATTAGATATCAGAATAATCCAATTGACAACAGATGATAGTGTCTCCTCATATCGACCCCATATTGATAAAAAAAGTTTGGTGAAGCAAATTACTTTTAAAGCTCGGATTCCATATGAATTATTCTAATGTAATCACTTTAATGATGCCCAATACACTATTAAACCTTAACTTAGCTTATGTTTAATAACGATCTTGTAGAGTATATCACTCTCTCCCTATATCTCTCCTTCATATGAACAACCATTTGTGGGTTTTTGCATCTTTATCCTCACTTGACAACTTTACTTTGCCTTTTATATGGTAGCGTAAACAATCTGATGAATGTTCTTGAAATCTCGAAATCTCTATAAATGTAAACATCGTTGTTTACATTAATTTTTTTGTTTGTGTTTACCATTTTTTTTATGTTGGTATTTGTTGTTATATTAAGCAGTTCGATAATTTGTAAACAAGTTTGTTTACTGCTTTGTTTTGTGTTTGTAGCTTTTGTTTATTTTTATTTTTAAATGTTAAGCGATATAGAAAACTCTTGTATCTGGATTTCTTTAATTTTCGTAACAAGACAGAGTGTATTTTCCAGTACAGCACTTTAGGGTCAACAATTTTGTGAGTGTGCTGTTATTGTGTTTACCTTTTACAATCCCTGGAAATCAGAGGTCCAATATCTTAATGCAACTGGACTGAGCTAACTGGATAATGCTGATGATGAACGTCATGTACTTGAATATTGAAACGAAAGTGTGAAGCCTATCCATGCATCACTCTGATATCTTCAGTGAATGCTTTGTTTAATTAAATTTTTAAGAAATTAAATTCTCTTTACTACTGAACTATCATTCCTTGTTTCAATCAAATAAATTCAAAAAAATGCCATTAAAAAGGACAACTTACAAGACAGCATCTGTAAATTATTTATTTTGCAAGACACGAGCCACGAGACATGTTTCATTCAGAATTATTACAATATTATTCCAATGCTTGCAATTACAACAACAACCACTATTAGAGACACAATGAGCAATAATTATTGTTCCCTTAATGACATGTTCAAATATTTTATTTCCCTTCTTGTCTTTTCCTTTTTTTGGGGTCTTCGGTGATATTTTTTCGTTGCTTTCTGAGAGTTTGTAAATTGTTGGCCCTAAAAATCAGGAACAAAAAAAGAAAGAAAGAAAGAAAGAAGAAACCAACGAAAAATGGTAATAAATTTATGAAAATAGTGGTTGCCGTCTGCCATTCTTATTTAGAAGTCAATGTAATTTAATGCAATAAAATATTACTGAGATACGAGAGTATGTACGTACCAACCCCCATCACCACCACCACCCCCATCAAAAACCGAGAACCCGAAAAAAGAAAATGCAACCGAGTATACCCGCCAATATACCAAAACATGCACCGCATACATACTCTAATGCACGTAGACATACTTATTCACTCACTTAGTGACAGATACGAGGCGGGATCTGTTGGCAACTCGTATTAATATTGGCAGTTCAGTAGTGAGTCGATGCATTACACCATGTTCTTTAAAGCAAAGTGTATGATAAAAATATTTTTTCGACGACTTCCTCTATGCAGATTTCTACCAAAAATTCTGAGAGTAAATAGAAATGCCATGAAAAGCCGTGGTCTAGTAGGTAGTGTGCTGGCTTATTAGACGTAAAGCCAGGGTTCAAGTCCCAGGCCAGACATCAAAAATAAAAAATACAAAAATAATTTTTTCGGCGATTTCTTCTCTTTCTCTTCTTGTTTCTCAAAAATCTGTCTTTCGGAGTCGACTTTAAACTATAGGTCCCGGCACTTCTGCATAAAATTAACACACGCAACATAAGTGGTGTGCGAAATTGCGGGATTCTTGGGGACGATTGCTGTAGATTGTCTAATGGTGAAGGTATAGCACTGGCCATTTTATAGTCACCAGCAGCAACACGTTTCCTTACCGTTCGCATCTTCCCTCTCTCTTTCCACCTTTCCTAAAAAACCTGCACAATGCACTGCATGAGTAGGGGTCATCCCCTGAGTGCTGGTTTTATAAAAAAAAAAAAATCTGTCGTTCGGAGTCGAATTTTAACTGCAGATCCCGCCCATTCTTGTACAAAATTAACACACGCAACATAAATGGTGTGAGCAGCTAGGTGGTATTCCTGACCGAAGGGGTGTAATGACCAATTATCTACGTATGCCTGTATGTTCCATGACATCTAAGAGGGGTCGTGTGGAGTCTGCGTGTGAACTTGAATACAGCAAAATAAGGATCGTTCGGGCTGTCGCCATGTTTACCACGATCAGAACCTTTACGTTGTTTACATATCGACGCCTCTATTCTATAATGTTTTAATGTTCTTGCATTTTCTACGTTCTCTAACTTAAATACTGTCAAAATTTGGTTAAGCTGCACGCATCCGTTCCGAAGTTATTTGGGAAAAATCTACTTAGAATACACATATAGTCATATGTAGCGCGAAAACTTGGGGAGCTTATAACTCAAAACACACTTTTCCGACTTAGAATGTTATAGAATGGAGACGTGGATATGACATTATAAGTGCAAGAAAAAAGCGTCTGGGATCTAGGAAGACTAACGAAGTCTATTTGGCATGCCTTGTATAGCGGGAATCCCTTGATGATAAAACAAGTAATTTGAATGACCTTTATCACGAATTAAATTTTTTCTTCAACGACGAAAAAAAAGTTAATTTCAGACTAAAACCAGACCTCAGTCTAAATATTGCTACAACATGCCGAAGACTTCCAGATGCGAATTTCTGAGATATCTAAAATTCTATATCGAACTTCAGAGATAGAAATCGAAATTTGACACTGGAAGTACCGCAATTATCTAATAAGCGGAGAAAGTTATCATATTGCTACGTTTATACCTTTCAAAAACATTTGAAAAGTAAGCTCGTAGATTGCAAATAAAAATAAAAATAAATTTGTGTTTAATTTTAATTAGAATTCTCTAGTATTCGTATAATTCTGTGTGCCTTTGTTCGCAACTTGATGTAAACAACAACAATTGATTTTCTTTGTTATTCCCCTTTGCACTCTTTTTCATAAACATAACAATTACTAGTCAATTGTTCGATAGATATTTGTAACGGATATCTTGAAAAGCGTCTTACACAAGACTAAATGAACTTTTACTCCCTCGTTGCCTGCTTTGTTTTGCCTTTTATATGGCAACGTAAATAGTCTGTTGAATGTTCTTGAAGTCGATTGTTTGTGGCTTCGCATCTCAAGATCTCTGTAAATGTAAATATTGTTGTTTCATTATTGTTTTTTGTGTATTTTGTTTACATTTATTCTTGTAATGTTTGTTGTTGCATTTTTGTTTACTTGTTTATCATGTAAACAAGTTAATTGTTTTTGTTTTTGTAGCTTTTGTTTATAACACCATTTCCATTATCGTTACCACAAACTGAAGTTCCAACCTAACCTCGTAAATAAAAATCACCAGCACTGTTGTTGAATAACATGAAATTCTGTGTGAAATATTACACAAATACAATCAACTGCCATCAAAGGACATTATTGCTAGTCAAACTATGCCACTAACACTGCTACTGTCACTGTCACTACCACTACCAAACGACTGCCACAATGATGACTAGCATAGCGACCAGGGTACGCAAACGGTATAAGAACGACAAGAAAAGAAAACTTATGTTCCTCAAGACGTATCGGAGAAAACGACAAAGAAAAAGAAGATGAAGAAGAAAAAAAAGGACATGAAAATAATAATAAAATAGAAGAAGATATAAACTATGTATACCAACACAAACAAACATACACACATGCACACACAACGATGGAACTTCATTTATTATGGTAGAGAACGTAGAACGTTCTTGGTTGTACTAGTAGCAACTAAAACATGATAGTTTTATAGCTTAGAAATGCTATTTACGTTATAGTTTTAGTTGTTGTTGTTGTTGTAGTAGTGGTAGTGGTAGTAGTAGTAGTAGTTAAAGGACATAAATTAGTTTAAATCAAATAAAATGAGCATGAGCATGAGGGCTGAGTATACAGAATTGCCAGGACATTAGATAACGTATGGCAGTTGTACAATTTATTGGCATTGATATACATTTGACGACTTGTTCTGTTTCTCTCTCTCTCTCTCTCACTCTACCACCTCTGCACCATCATTATAGGCACCGATGTAATACTTTACGTAGCAAAATCTATACGGCAAGGACTCACAAGACATGAATGAAGAGAAACAAAATCGCCAATAAAATTTTTATCAAAGAATTTCTTTTTTTTTGGATTTTACCTTGGGTACCTAGTAGGGTAAGGGTAGTGAACATGAATTTATGTTTTCCTACGTAAGATTTGCCAAAGTTGTTTCACTAATGGGAAATATTTATGTACGTACATACACTCGTACAACTCGTAAGAGTTCGTAAGAGTTAAAGAAGTTTTCATGCCGAGATTGAATTTGATTTACACAAATCTAGGTGAGGTGATAACTTTTTAATACTTAATATGTATGCATGTTTGTATGTTAGTCAAAGTGAAGTTAAATATTTACTTTTTCGTAGACTTTGCAAACTAATTCTAAATATTTAATATGTTTTTAGTTAGTTTTTATTATTATTTTTACTTTTAAAAAACGTTTAAAATATGAATTCGAAGATTACAAATAAAATAAAAATGAATTTTTGTTTAGTTTTAATTTAAATTCTTTATTATTCACATAATTCTGTGTGCGACTGTTCACGACTTTATGTAAACAACAACAATTACACCCTTTGTATAAACAATAACAATTACTACACAAATATATGATAGATCTTTATAACGGAGACCTTCAAACCACGATTACTCTCTTCAAACTCACCGCATCTTCACACAAGGCTAACTGCACTTCACTAACTCACTCGACTGCTTTGCCTTGCCTTTTATATGGCAAAGTAAACAGTCTGATAAATTTTCTTGAAGGCGAATGTTCCTGACTTCACCTTCTCAAGATCTTTATAAATGTAAACATCATTGCTTCATTATTATTGTTTGTGTATTTCGTTTACATTTATTCTTACTGTGTTTGTTGTCGCATTTTTGCTTATTTGTCTACCCCTTTTTATGCTGGTGTTTGTTGGTATATTATTGTTTACTTGTTTATCATTTTAATATTAAAAGATGTAAAAGCAAACACCGGTATTGATATCAAGGATATAGCTTCGTTCATTAAATTTTCTGGCTGGTTTTCCAGTACGGGGTAGTCGTCCTTTTGTTGTGCAGCCCTTGCGCTGATCAACTTCTTCCTTCCCTGATTTGGCGGAACTTGGTTAGTACAGGGACTGCGTTTTACGCGTGGCATCACAACGGGCCGCATTGCGTGCTCAAGTGAGCTTTGTGATATCAGAGCTACCACTACGACCTAACCTAACCTAAACACCGGTAACTAGATTTTTCCATTTTCGTAATAATATTGTTATGTTTTCACCTTTTTAAAAACGTTTTATATAAGTTCGTTGATTGCAAACCATGTAAAAAAACAAATATGTGTTTATTTTAATGAAACTCTTTATTATTCACACGAGTTTTATGTCACACACTGTTCAAACTTAACCGATACAAAGTACACAATAGTAACTATAACAATATGTGCTCGTTCGTTACTCTTCTCTGCTTATAACCTTTTTATAAGCAACAGCACTT
>CM025791.1:71949676-71965779 GCA_014635995.1 Sarcophaga peregrina | reverse complement strand
TTAGCTAATTGAGGTACTTCCAGGGTCAAATTCTAATTTTTATCCCTTAAGTTCGATATAAAATTTTAGATATCTCCGAAATTCGCAACTGGAAGTCTCCGGCATGGTGGCGCAACATTTAGACTCAGGCCTAGTTTTAGTCTGGAACTAACTTTTTTTCTCGTGGTTAAAGAAGTAATTCAGTTTGTGATAGGGCACTGATTTGGGTATTTGTTATATCAAGGGATTCCTACGATACAAGGCATTCGAAGGTTAAGATGTGTAGGTTTTACTACTGCCATGTAGACCTAGTCAGTTTTCCTGGATCCCTGATGCCAGTTTTCACATGTTTCGACTATAATGCAGGATGTGATTGGATGCATGCAAACAATAAATCTATTAATGTCTACATGTCTATAAATGTAAACATGTTGTTTACATTTATATTTACTTGTTGTTGTATTTCTGCTTACATTTATTCTTAAAGTTTTTTTTTTTTTGTTAGATTTTTGTTTACTCGTTTATCACTTTTTTTATACTGGTATTTTGTTGGTATATTTTTGTTTACTTTTTTATCATGTAAACAAGTTCATTGTTGTTATTTGTTACTTTTATTTCCAATTTAAACAGTGGGAAAGAAAAACAACATTCCCCTTTTCATAACATTATTTTAATATTGAAATTAACGAAAAATACTTCTTTTCTTTCCGTGTATTTTATTGCGTAGAGGCGTAAATTGATCCCTTGATTAATTGTTGCGTGTGATATATGACGCTAACAGACTGCCATGATGAAAGTATTGTTCCTATTCTTCTGTATACGTAGGTGCTTATCTTTAGTATAACAAAAAAGGGAAATAAAAGATAATAATTCTTTACAAATACATACACAAACATACATGCATAAATGCTTGTGGTATTATTATAATTGTTTATTACATAAATTCCTTATTCACACACACATCCATACTGATTTTCAATTGCAAAACAACAAAACATTTATAAGCTTCGTATGTTTGATACAAAAGAATAGAATCGTGAAATATGTTATCGGAAGACGTTCGTCATTGTTGACAGCAAAAGAAAAAAAAAACGAAACGAAATGAAATGAATAAAGGAAACCCTTCCCTTTTATTAAGCGACGAATAATAGCCAGTCAGTGAACCAGCAAAATAACGAACTTGAATTGTTTCAGTTCGGCAAAAAAAATTGCGGTATGTGTGTGGTTTAGTTTGTGATGTGTGTGTGTATGCTTTTTATTTTTGTTTCGTTTTCTATGAAAAGTTGTTGAGTGTGTCATTATTACTGACACATCAGCTTTTTCAGTCACTACCACCACCACCATCAGCCCATCATCATCATATAAACAACAACTAAACAACCAACCAACCAGTCATCGCCATCAATTCAGGCAACACTATGTGTCGTAGTAGTGCCTGAGCTACCACCACCATTCAGTTTTGCCAAGGCTTCATAGAATATTTCACCCTGTTTAGAATGTTTTTTTTTGGATGGATTGAATATGTGACACACATTCATATTAAATAAAACACAACAAAAACAAACACATAAATTGTATAGAATGTTACGAGTTGTCTTACACAATCAGTTTCAAAAATACTTTTCGGCAATAAATCACTCATTCAGCTCTTCATTTATTTGTACGTTCCTTCATTCACTCAACAAAATAATAGAACAGCACAGCACAGCACAGAACAGCACATTAAAAGAACAAAACAAAGACATTCATTGAGTTTTTATAGCGTAAACGTCTTATCCCTTGCCCCCCCCTTTCAACTCCTCTTTTTGTGGCATTTTTAAAGTTGAAATTGAAATAAATAAAAAATAAATTATTTTGCCTTGAGAGGAGGGATTGAAATATTATCTGATATTCGAATAAGAAAACATATGAGTGCTACTAATACTGCTGTACTGTACTGTCAATATCTTGACATTTTGTTTCTAAAATCTCCTCCTTAAATATTGATTTTTAAACAATTCCCCAAAGCGAATGCGAATTACATAAGAAAAGCTTAAATTGAATTTCTTGAAGTTTCGCGGATTTCTGGGTGTTCTTTGATCAAACACTGATTCTTAAGGAGCTCTCTATTTAAGATATCATCAAGCTTTTAGGGCGATTGTGTTCATTAGATAGTTAGTCGCCGTGGTCTAGTGGGTAGTGTGTTGGCTTATTAGACAAAAGACCCTGGTTCGAATCCCAGGTCAGACTTCAAAACAAAAGAAGAATATTTCTTCTGCGACAGATTTCAGGCAAAGACTCTGAGAGTAAAAATTGCCATGAGAAGCTTCTCAAAAATCAGTCGTTCGGAGTCGACTTTAAACTGTAGGTCCTGCCACTCATGTATACAATTAACGCATACACGACAAATGTGTGTGAGAAGCTAGGTCGTAATCCTGACTGAAGGTTGTAATGGCCAATTAAGTAAGTAAGTGTTACATTAGATTTTCTTTTCAGTATTATTTCCAGACAGGGTCCAATGGACACAGAAGAAGAAGCTGGATTTTTATACGATCTTCAACACAAGCTCGAAAATTCCAGCTGGCATTGCCGCATTGTGGATATCAAACCAAAAATATTCACAAGACTCCCGACGCGAGTAATATTTCTCTGGTCTTCGCGGTCACTAAAAAGCGAAGCTAAACCTGTGAGTATTTTGGCAACGGATAATAAACTGGTTGTCTATGTGAACAATCAATTAACCAAGATTGACTGTGCATATTATAGCTTAATTCTTAGGAATGATCAACTAATGGATGGAGCAGATGGACGTATCATGGCGAAAAAGGAGAATCTGGATATAGGGTCTCTTATTGCCTTCTTGCTATGAAAAGTGTCATGGTACTGCTGTCATATAGTGTTTATATGTAGATAGGCATCTGCATAGGGCATTCACATAACGTCCTGTCTCCTCCAAATCTATTTCTTTAACAACTCACAGGATGCTGCATGATGTTCAAAAGAAAAATTTTCTTTTTTCCAGGGAACCATTATACCTCACAGGTTCCAAAAATGTGTTCGGGCTAATTATTTTCATAACTACAGAATATACCTTTTGAGTTCGATGCTATTTTCATTCTGAAAAATTGTACTTTATGCCCAAAGTCAATAGAACGTTTACTAATCTCAAGTTATTCCTGGATAGTGTGCTATACGACTTAAAATTATCCATCAAAAGAGCGGTTACCAACCTTTGGTTATTGAGAATCAGTCCTCCTCTTATTGTTATTTCGCAACAAAAGTTTTATTCGCCTGAAACCCACTTGTTTTAGGCTTTCTGTATCCTTCCTTTTGTGAAAATACCTTTCTGTTTAAATTCACAAAAAAGGTATTGGCCCCATTAGCAATCTACCTGCTCATTACTATTATTTCCCAAAAGAAATGGAATGTAGCAAATGGCAACTCTACTTTTCTTAACCCAGTTTATTTAGCTCACCCAGATACTTCCATACTCTCTTCGATTGAGCCGCATAAAAACTGAGTACTCGTATGCTGAAATGACCTTAAAAAGATTTATTACTGATCATTAGGCTCTGAGGCCATTAAGAACTATTTTTAGGGATATTCTATGCACAGTATTATGTAATAAATAGGAGCTTCAGACAGTCTTTCGCCTCTGCACTGTGATTCAAAGAAGCAGAAATTCTGCATTTTCCCTCTCCTTAATTCTAATTAATTTTTAATTTTTTTTTTGGCGTGTGAGGTAGGGTTCAAAATGTCTCTGGGCATTGCAGTGACCGTCGTCAGCTGCATCGAGTGGTGCTTCCACTAAAACAATCCCTCCTCCTTCTGGGGATACTCCCTTCCCGGAACGGTTATCTGCATAACTTCGGTAAGGGCCCAGAACGACGTCCAGTTAAGGACCGTTGTCTACTCTCCCACGTCTGGGTACGCCATATTTGAAGCCAGCTTCATGCTATTGGCTCGTCTTCTTATGTATCATTCCGTTGTATTGTGTCAAGGTCGAACTTCTTTCTGCGGAATACATATTCAACGTATCTTCTCACAGTCTTCCATTTCGTCTAGCTTTCGAGCATAGCGTCCACATCCACATCTCTATCAACATGTTCTTCCCGTCTTGCCATTTAATGCAATGGAAGAATATGTGTTCAACGTCGTCACTCATTTCCTCGCAATAAATGCAGCCAGGATCAGTCACCTTGCCCATGCGGTATAGGTATTTTCGGAAATAACCATGACCCGAAAGAAACTGGGTCAGAAAATAGTTAGTTTCCTCAAAGTTTCTCCGTATCCATGCCTTTATAGACGGAATAAGTCCATCTTCCGCATGTTTCCTCGGACCATCTTCTTTGCCATCGCCATAATGTTTGAGATCTGAGATCTGCGCTACTATTGGAAAGATTTTCTCTCTTCGTTCTCCAAGATTCTCATCGCTCAAATGCCAGCAGGTCAATAGGTATCTCACCAGCGATCATTAGGACTGTGGCGCCCGATACTGTGCGGAAGGGCGAGGCAACTCTTAATGCCGCTGTTCCTAGCACCGCTGCTAATATTTTCCGCTTAGATTTAATTTCCAGTGCATCTCCCCATATCTCGCTTCCGTACAGCAATATAGAGTTCGTCGCCGCCATAATCAATTTTCGTTTGGTCCGCCAATATTTGCCATCATTCTGCTTAGCATGCCCGTTAGTTTCGCTGCTACATGCTGTATTTGGGCCCAATAAATAAGTCTGCAGTCGAGTCTTATGCCCAAATATCTAACTGCCCTTTTTGCGACCAGTGACACATCACCTATCTGCATACTAATCTCGAGTGGGACTCAGTACTTGGTTTTTTGCGACCTCTAGACCTCAAGCCATATCTGAGTCCTTATCATGACTTGATTCAGTTTTCTCCTGGCATCCTCAATGTTGCGCACTGAAATGCCTGACACTATATCATCCGCGTATCCCACGAGGTATGTGTCCTCTGGTATTTCTATACCTAAGATATCGTCAAAGCTCAGGTTCCAGGGTAGACTTTAAACGTGTGTAAAATGTTGCAAGCTAAGTTCAACTGAATGTGAGTAAGTTTTTGCTGCTTTAAGTAGTTCGAATGCTATCCTCGCTACGTTGGGGCATAATAATCAAAATTCACAAGATAATATGAGATACTCCTTGCAATCCCTGTTCTCTATGAACAGACGATGGTACACTGACAAAGAGGGCACTTTTTTATACTCAAGCGCTGATATGAAATGGTCGTCGACTCATGCTATTCTGGTGAGTTTGTCTGTCTGAGAGTTACGTTTTAAAGCTAAAAGCTGTGATAATTCGAATTATTTTCTGGGGTAGTCTTTTTCTTCTCAGAGCATTCCATATCGCACTCTGTTTTGTGATTAATGAAGTGTAGAAAACGATGAATAACTATTCTGGTCGGCCTAATTGGGTATTTCGCTAATTGTTGCCTATTATAGTTTGAAATCCTTTCCTTATTTTGATCGCCAGTATACTTTATAAGTCACTAAATAGAGTAATTCATTCCCAGTTGATGCAACCTTCCAAATCTCAATTTTCAGTAGCTTTGCAACGATGGTTTTATTTCAGCATTTCTTTTCCCCAGACTGATTTCTATTTCAATTCCTATTTGATCTTCGGCTGCTGCCTTTTTACAGCCTAATTTTAGGAAAGGAGCGCATTAGTATCCTTATCACATTGGACTGCCAAGGCAATTTTCTGAAAACTAGCCAAAAATTACAATTTAGTTTAGTTTAGGTTTAGTGAGTATGAGATAACTCTTAATTGCCACCCTAGAAGGGTTATCACATAAAATAACTTAGCATTTTGGCTGCCAACTACGAGTTATCGAGTTAATTGCATCCGCGATGCTTTTATTAAAGAGAGAGAGTGTCCCACATACATCCATAATTAGTCACTATAACTCTACAGTCATGATTACAACCTAGCTTATCGCCACTTATGTTGTGTGTTATATAGGGTCCGCCATTTAAAGTTTTTTGTCAACTAGTGCATATTTCGTGAATGGTAACAATTAGCTCATGTCTGATTTGACTGATACTTAGTTTTATCCTTACGCTGAACGAATATGATTGTGTATACGCGTTGTATATACGCATTTTCGCTTCGCTAAGTGGACCTGCCAATTTTGACAAAAAAAAAACCATCTTTTCCGCTGAAGCTCATTTTGATCTTGGCGGCTATGTAAACAAACAAAATTGTCGCATTTGAGGCGCAGAAAACCCGCAGGCATACATTTTGGTCCAGAGGCATAATTGGGGCATTTTTCTTCGAAATGAGCAAGCAGGGGCCATTACAGTCAAAGGTGATCGTTATCGGGCCATGTTGAACGAATTTTTATACCCAAAATTGCAGAGGAGAATATTGGCAATATTTGGTTTCAACAGGACGGCACTAAGTGGCATACAGCCGAAGCTACACTCAATGTTTTGCGCCCTGTTGTTGAAGATTGCATTATCAACCGCAGAGCTGATGTCGTTTGGCCCCCTCGGAGCTGCGATTTGACACCGTTGGTCTATTATTTGTGGGGTGCCGTCAAAGCTAAGTGTTACGCCGACAAGCCACAGACAGAGCCAAATATAAAGCAATCGCACTTTCAGGCTTAAGTTTCATCACGAATAACTTTTTTTTCTGAATGCAATAGATCAAAATGCTTGTAAATAATAAAATGAACTGTCACTGGAATAAATTTGTCAGCTGTCAGACGAGCGCTTTACAAATGATAGCAACCTGAAGTTGGTTGCAATACATATCAGACACCTTGTATTACTTACAGACACAATTGACGCTTTAAAGGACAATATTTGTGAAGCTATTGGTGAAATAGAGCTGCACACAATCGATGTGTTTAAAAATTGGACCGATCGTGTAGGCTACTCCATGCCCAGCCAAGGCAGCCATTTGAATGAAATTATTTTCCATTATTGACTGGAAGGATTGTACTTTCAAATAAAAAAAGAAATTTTTTTTAAAGAATTTCCCAAAAAAAAGTTATTTGGCGGACCATTTTGTTTATGCATGAGTAGCGGGACCTATATTTAAAAGTCGACTCTGAACTACAGATTTTTTGAGAAACTTTTCATGGCAAATTATTTATTTGGCAAATGTTTTATTTTGCCAGAAATCTGCTGAAGTCGCCGAGGAAATATTTTTTCATAATTTCTTTGTTCTAAAAATCTAACCTGGGGCTTCAACCGTGGTGTCATGTCTACGATAGAATGAAGTATCTTTCGAATTCTTCCTATTAGAATATTGTTACGTTTTTACCTTTTAAAAACGTTAAAAATATGAGTTCGTAGATTGCAAATAAAGTAAAAATAAATTCGTGTTTAGTTTTGATGAATTCTTTATTATCTGCACAACTTTTGTGCCACTGTTCCAGTTTATTCCACGTATACAACGATAATTTTCGCAATATGTGTTTGATCGTGATAATTCTCTGCTTACAACCTTTTTGTAAGCAACAACACTTGTTAGTTATTCTACGCTCACAACATTTTTGTAAGCATAACACTAACAACTGCTTCCTTCAGACGCAACTTGTCTGCACATAACCGATTGATTTATCACTTCAACCAACGTAACGTCGTTATACACTTAATACACTTAATTCAAACTCCGAATACAACGTGCCGTCTGCACACACGACTGATTCAACTCAAACTCTGAATCATCCTTGCTCGCTTGGCTTGCCTTTTATATCACTGGATCATTAGTGTGATGAATGCTCTCGAAGGATGATGACGGCCTTCGGGAACATTCTAATAATGTAAACAACTCTTTCATTTTGTTGTTTCTTGTTTACATTCGTCCAAGTAGATAATTTGTTGTTGGTTTATTTCTCTATCCGCTATTTCATACTGCACATTGTTGTTGCTTGTTTACTTCTTTGTTGTTGGTTATTTACGTCTTTTATCCCTTATCCTTGTTTATTCATCGATCTTGTAAACAAGCGCTTTATTTTGTTGCTATATTTTTTTACTCATTCATTGATCACGTGAACAGTGCGCTGTTTTGTTTATTATTTTAACAACGCCATTTCCCCTTTCGTAACAATATGAATAACTTGCCATCTCTTTATTTCATCCGATTTCAAAGAAATAGTATTTACCCACGGCAAAAAATGTGTAATCTACACATAGAGTATCAAATTAAATGCCTATTCCGTCCATGGACATTTTAAAATTTCTTGTGAATTTCATCATTTTAATTGCTGACTCAACCCAACAAACATTTGCTGCTTCTCTCTGCCATTCATTAACTAACTATCAATTGACTGTCACATATTGAGTGATTTACTGTCAATTAATGGCTTTTTCTGTATGTTTCATGAATTTCATAGTAATTCTCGTATGCCTTTTTAAATTAAATTTAATGTCTCGTTATTTTATTTTGATGTTATGAGGGTTTTTTCTCCTATTCACTCATTCTTTATTAGTAATTTTCCTTATTGTTTGGCAATATTTATGAGGGGGAAAAAGTGTCCATTAAAAGTAATTAATCTCTAATGAAATTTCATTTAATGTTTTTTAATGTGAGAAAACTTCACTTTAAGCGTTTTACAAAACAAAACACACAAATTCGAAATGAATTGATTCAATATTAAATACGGCGTTCATACCATCTATAATTCAATTTAATTTCCTCTTCTTTTTTACTGTCATCTAACTTTAGCTATTTGAAATTCGATATCGATTCTATGCTTTCTATTGCGATAAACTAGCGAACTTTAGCAATTACGAGCATATCTCAATTGTATTTAAGATTCTTAACGACCAAAGTTTCACATACATTAAGTCCTCTGCAGGATAGAGTAGAACATAATCTCCCTTGATTTCCGTATGCTTCCCAAAAGGCAACTTCAAATAGTCTCTCCACAAGTCAAAGATTTGTTCTTGTAATCCAGCATAATTGGTCATTACAACCCATTAGTTAACATTATAACCTAGCTTACCGCATCAGACTGTTAGAGACTGTCGAACATCTCCTCTGCAACTGCCCAGCCCTTGGTATGTTGAGGTTAAGGACCCTTGACAGGGCCTTCTTTGAGAGCTTGACATTAAGGATCTCCACAGATTCATTAGCAGCTTGGGCTGGTTGAGAGGTGCCTAGCTTCATAACTGTAGTCGCACTCTCACCCTCTTTTGTTTTTGTGTCTGTTTCTTTATGTATAGTTCCTCCGTTTCCCATTCTCCCTCCCCTTACCTACATGCTTATATCCTCTCTTTCCTTCCTCCCCTAATGGGTCAATTTCGACCTCCGGGTACTGTGCTTGTCTTGACCGACAGGTGCACGTCCTCTAACCTAACCTAACCACACCTGCAACGTTGTGTGTGTTGATTTTTATCCGTGAGTGGCGAGACCTAGAGTTTAACTTCGATTCCGAATGACAGATTTGAGAAGTTTTAATTGCAATTTTATTTACTCTTAGAATTTTTATTAAGATATCTGCTGAGAGGAATGTTTTGATGTCTGACCTCTAGTTTGGCCTCAGGTCTAATAAGCCCTACTCTAACTACTAGGCTATGACGACTTTAACATCTAACTTGTTGGCAAATATTTTAATACCGTTTAATAATCATTCGAGAGAGATAAGTTAGGTTATTAAGGTGCTTGATAATTGGATTCAAATTTACTGTTAAAGGATTATGAGATCGTGATATGTTTGAGTTTCAAGAAGAAAATCGACATGGGTCAACGTTAGGTTAGGTTAGGTTACGTCGGAGTGGTAGGTTATTTGCTCACTTATAGCGGTCCGTTGTAAAGCCACAAGTTAACGTAGTCCTTGTACTGAACAAGTTCTCCCCAAACAAGGAAAGATGAAGAAGTTGGTCCGCGCGAGGGCCGCCCTGGGCCAGACTTATTTATTTTGCGAACAAATTTATTTTGCGGCATTGTTCTAACGTTAAATGAAAATGGTTTGATGGTGATGGTTTGCCAAACATTAGCTCATATTAGGAAAGAAGTCTCATTTAGGCTCGCATTAACGCCGACTTTGACATCGTAATCAATGTTGGCGAAAGATCAAATATTTCTTAGTCGAAATCAAACCCTGTTTAAAATAAAACTAGCTTTTGCAGCTTGGTCAAGAATGTCAGAAAGTGACAGGTCCTTTTACTTGTCACTGACACATGTGGTGAGAGGTAATATCTTCCTAGTTCTTGCCTACGTAATTTGATGGTATGCCAAGTCTTGCAGCATATCCACTAAAGTGCCAGTGGCCCGTGAGAATCGCTAATGTCCGATAGATAGTCATGCGATTTAAGCTTTATTGCTCATACTACCTAGCTGCTAATAAAATTGTGCCTTACCCTCCTCCTACATACATAATTGGCCATTACAACCTTCTCACACCACTTATGTTGTGTGCGTTAATTTTATACATGAGTGGCAGGACCTACAGTTTAAAGTCGACTCCGAACGACCGATTTTTGAGAAGCATTTCATGGCAATTTTTACTCCAGAATTAATACGCATTCTAACATGTCGGATATTACTAGGTCCGTACGGGCCTTAACCAATGAATGATCCAGAATTTCCCTGGGAAATCTATTGCATTCTCCATATAGGACTGACCCTGACCCTGAGAATACGTTGATAATTCGCAAAATGGCAATTCTAGTGAAACAAATGATTCGGAAGCCTGTAAATGAAACTGTAAAGTCAAGTGTTCTATTTAGAAAGTTGTAAGGAACTATACAATCGACCCGGAAGTGTTCGTGTCTACCCAAAGTAGAAGCACGTTTTAAGGGTGAGGATTTAAACTACTTTAATAGGAGAATAAAGGGTAGCCAACTGATTATAGAAAGAACAGAACAGAAATGTCAAACGTTATTGAATAAAAATACGAACACGATTTGACAGATCGATGGCAATTGGAATATATAATCCCTTAATAATTAAACACACTTAATATGTGTACACACTAACATTTAATGTAAAATAAATATATTGGAACCATGTAACCCTCTCGTACTTAAGGTTGGAAACATACTGTTACGTTTTTACTTTTTAAAAACTTTCAAAAACAATAACAACTGTTCGATGGATCTTTACAACAGCGATCTTCAAACTACGACACTGTTTTCTTTACACGCAACTTCACACAAGGCTGACTAAATTCTTACTACATGTCGTGTGCTTTGTCTTGCCCTTTTTTAGTCCAACACAAACAGTCTAACGAAAGTAATTGAAGTAGAAGATTCGTGTTCTCACTTTCTCGAGAACTCTATCACACCGCTAATGTTGTGCGTGTTAATTTTATAGGGTTGTAATGACCAATTATGACTGTATTCCAAATCATCAGTTTGAATTTAATACAAACATAACACAATCGAACGAACACATAGACTGGTGAGTGCCATAAGAAGGATCTTTGAGGAAAAAAAAATACTGTTTCGCTCTATTTATCGATGTTTCACAGGCGTTCGATAAAGTGTGGCATGAAGGTTTGATACATAAGCTGAGACCAAATGTCTGCAACCTATTACGAGAGTATTTAATTATTCGTAAGTTTAAAGTCAAGGTAGGCGATTTCTTAAGTTAGTCGCAGACTATTAAGGCCGGAGTACCCCAAGGAAGTATCCTGGGACCAATGCTATATCTGGTCTATACCTCTAATATGCCAACATGCAGTCGTACCTGAACTTCAACGTTTGACGATGATACAGCTATCTTAAGTATCCATAAAGATCCAAAGGAAGCAACAAGGTTTTTGCAAGATCATATAGCACAGCTGGAGGGTTGGTTGAAGCGATGGAGGATAAAGGTTAACGAGCAAAAATGTACTCACGTCACATTTACACTGCATAGGAAATCCAGCCCCCTGTTCGAATAAACAACAAAATTATTCCTTAGAGTTCGGTGGTTAAATATTTGGGTACATATCTTGACTGCCGGCTAACATGGAAAAGCCACATGGATGGTAAGGTGACACAAATGAAATTGAAGGCGATACAAATAAATTGGTTTATTAGTACAAATTCGGTCCTTAGCTTGGATTTCAAGCTCCTTCTCTATAATGCAATTTTGAAGCAATGAATTTGCTACGGAGTGCAGTTATGGGGTATTGCTGAGGCACGTATTCAAAGGTGACCAAAATAAAATATTGCGATTGATAACAAATGCCCCATGGTTTATAAGAAATTCAAACATTTATAAAGACCTGAACGTGCCATTGGTTTAAAAAGGAAATCTCGAGGTATGCTGAGACGTATTTGAAGAACCCGAACCCGTGTAATCTTAAATGATCCTGGTCACATCCGATTGAGAAGAAGATACACCGCGGCCCTCATAAGAAAAAGAGTGAGAACAATGTGAAATTAATTCCGTGAGTCATTAATATTTCGTTAATTAGTATAGATTTTAAGATTTGAGTATTAATTGTTAGCTCACATTGCAGTGAGGATACAATTAAATAAAAACGGGGGGAAAAAATTAATAGCGACTGAAAGGCAGACTTTTTTAAGAAACTTTTCATGGCAACTTTTGTTGACTTTTAAGCTGGAGGTCGACACTACGCGTTTTCGCGTCAAAGCGTTGCGTGCGTTTCATACGTTCTTCGCGTTCTACGCTTCAAGTTATATGCAATGCTTTTACGCGCCAATGTTTGTTTTGATCAGCTGTCAGCAAAATATAAACATTTGATTGAAAATACTCGAATAAACTAAAACATTTCGTACAAATGTGGCAAATGAAATTGAAATTTTTAAAGAATTTTTAGAATTAATTGAGTTTGTGTTGTGCCACAAGTGTATACAACAAGCTCCAAAAGAACAGACGACGATTTTGCTGATATGCCCACTAGTTTTCATGGAATTCTGCAGCACTACCAGAGACATGATTGCTCTCCGCGCATTTTTTTACGAATCGGTTCCTTAAAGTTTTCCATCGAGATTGACAAATGTTCTCTAAAAAAAGCAATACGAAATACCGTCCTTAATACCTCCTCGGCAATGGACTTCCAAGCAGCTGCTCTTTTAAGTTTATTCCTATAAACAAGCGAGCTTTAATGTGAGCTTTTATCCCTTTCAGACCCAGCTTAACCGATTGTGAGATGTGCCCTTTTCGCCCTTCGATATCATTAAAAAATAATTTTTTTTCCAGAAAACGACAAGTAGTAATCGACTTGTCGTCTTTTTATTGTTGACAAAAAATTAAAATTATAAACAAACATACAACAGATAAAGAGAAACAGCTTCAGTTGGACTTTGTCTTTCAGCTAGTGTAGGCATGGGTCCAAAAGGTAAGCATTTTTGTAAAAATAACCTGAAAATATTCTTTAAAAATTTGTTGAAATAGGCGTAAAAAGAGTTGTTTTAACGAGTGGGTAGTGTGTTGGCTCATTAAACAAAAGGCCCGGGTTCGAATCCCAGGTCAGACATCAAAACGAAAATTATTTCTTCGGCGACTTCCTCTCAGCAGATTTCTGGCAAAGACTCTGAGAGTAAAAATTGCCATGAAAAGCTTCTCAAAAATCTGTCGTTCGGAGTCGATTTTAAACTGTAGGTCCCGCCACTCATGTATAAAATTAACGCACACAACATAAGTGGTGTGAGAAGCTAGGTCGTAATCCTGACTGAAGGGTTATAATGGCTAATTATGTATGTATGTGTATGTTTTAGGTAACATGGTCAGAAAGTGCGTTACGTGACAGCAGATAGAATAATGGGTTACCTCAGTTATTCGACTATAAGAATGTATTGGGCAAGGAAAACCATAATTCCTGTTATTTATGGCGCGCAATAAGTTAGTAAGTAAGAAAGCGATGCAATGATTTCGCCACAGATATCATGAAGTAATCAATTGATGAACAAATGATACCTTTTACGAGTAGATGCCCCGCTCGTCAGGTAATTCGATCAAAACCACGACTTGAAAAATCTTGTTTGTGCTACTTCCAATGGCGTGGTTGTGGAAAAATTTTCAGTGTGCTGGTACACTTAAGGATTGTGGTCTTGGCCACGGGCGATCTATAGGCAATAGACTAATAAAAAATATTCCAACAATACCATTGTTTGAAGCATTAGACGAAATGGACTACATAGCACCAGGCACAATTATGGCAAACAGATTTCTCAAAACTGTGAAATTTCCCTTGGACAAAGGAATGAATAGAGGCTGTGTAAAGTGGAAGGACATAAAGCTAGTGATAGTTGCGTTAACTAATTGTGGTAAAGATCCTGTAGGTGAAGTTGACAGATGTAATAAAGACTTGAAACGCAGTTGTCCTGTAAAAGTCCCAGCGGTCATGCACAATTACAATGCATTTATAGGAAAAGTAGACTTGTGGTGTACTATAGGATCAGAATGAAGACTTAGAAATGGAACGTTAAAGTATTTTTTCGCATAGTTGACTTGGTAATATTTTATTCTTAGATGGAATATGGTCTCACTATAAACTTTCTGAAAAACCAAAATCAGAAATAAGTCATTTTTAACTTTGAAAACAGAATTAGGACTGTGCGATTTGAGCTTTCCGATGATTTCCAAGGAACAAATAATTTTTATTTTTGGATTTTTGTTCCTTACAAGTATCTGCATTTTTTTTTACTTTAAAAAACATAAACAGTGCTTATTAATTCAAGGTTATTATGCAATTCTTAATAAAAAAATTGCCTAAATTCTTCGTGCGGCATTTTGACACTTATGACCTGGATAGCACAATTGTGCGTTGTCCTGATTCTGGAAAAGGACATTGCACTTTTATTCGTCCATATAAATTATAGACTATTTAAAAAGTTTTTTTTTTGATAACTTTGGTTTTCAGCATTTAATGAGCTTGAAAAGCTCTAGGTCTGAAAGGAATATAGGACTTCACGTTTTTCACAGCTTCGATAAATTTTTCCTCCATTGTTCTTTGAAAATTTTAAATAAATTAAAACAAAACAACTTGTCAAAGTCAGCTGTTTTGTACGCGCACCACTTGTGATGCTGACAAAAGTAGAAAGTAGATTTACTTTACGCATTCTATGCGTCATGGCATCCTACGCTTTCGTGCGTGTAACTTGCACCATATAAATACATTCATTTTACTTTTATGACAGGCGCATAGAATGCGAGAACGCGACTCCAGCTTCAAGCCGGAGGTCCACAGCACGCTTTTTCCCGTCAAAGCGTTGCACGCATTTCATACCTTCTTCGCATTCTACGCTTCAAGTTACATGCAACGCTTTTTACTCGCCAATGTTTGTTTTGATCAGCTGTTAACAACATAAAAACTTAATTAGTTTTAATTGAATTTGATTGAGTTGGTGAATATAATATTTTGTGCCACAAGTGCACACAATAAGCTCCAAAACAACAGAAAACGATTTTGGATGCGTTCTTTGTACTTAGAACGAGATGTGTCCGGTTTTTTGCCGAAACTTTCCTAAAGTTAAAACAAACTAAAACAAAACAACTTGTCAAAGTCAGCTGTTTTGTACGCGCGCCGCTTGTGATGCTGACAACAGTAGAAAGTAGATTTACTTTACGCATTCTATGCGTCATGGCATCCTACGCATTTGTGCGTGTAACTTGCACCATATAAATACATTCATTTTACTTTTATGACAGCCGCGTAGAATGCGAAAACGCGTAGAACGCGTGGTGTGGACCTCCGGCTTTAGAGTTGTTGCCAGAAATCTGCTAAGGGGAAGTCGCCTCAAAAAGATTGTCTAATGTGGATTTAAATATTGGCCTCACGTCTCTAATAAGCCAAGAGGTTAGAAAATATTTTATTTACATTCAAATAATGTGAGCTAAAACAGTTCATTTGTTTGGAAAAAACAACTCATGTTGAAAAAAAAACCAAAGAAATTCGAATTTTCTTTTGCTTAAAACTAAGCAACCACAGTCAAAGTATTTCAATATTTTCACTTCCACAAATGTTAACAGAAAAGCATATCCTGATGTGTTATAAATTCTAAATGCATACGAGAGATATGCAAAAGAACAAAAATTATTTCCAAATCATACGAATATTTAAATGTTTTCCTTTTTTATTTTTTGTAATGCAAAAAAAGAAATCAAGAAATACTAGAAAGAAAAGGAAGGATGGAAGAATGTTTGCCATTTAATTTGCAAAAATCTAAATTATTTACATATAAAGATGATGTACCTGGCAAAAGAAAAAAATTGACCCATTTA